>PVJL010006324.1:0-93754 GCA_004026885.1 Lyroderma lyra | reverse complement strand
TGCCGCCTGGGTCAGCCACCTGGGGAGTACGCTCGGTCACGTGCCCTGAGGGCTCACGTGAGCCTTCGGACCAATCCCCGAAGCAAGACGGGAGGCCTTGGAATTGGCCCTTCCCGGCCAAAGGGCGGGACTTTGCTCCGAGGAGGGAAAGCATTGCCAGCTCCGCCCCACCCAGTTCTGTCATCTGCATGAATCTCGCTCACTCGTGAGATCCGACGTCCCTCAGGTGCCCCTAAGCCCCACAATGCATCGGGCGGGGGCGGGTCAGTCGCTTATTGGTGCGGCCTCACTCGCCGCTTGCGTCATCTTTCCGAGCCGGCCTTGAGTTTACGGCTCTTCTCACCGTCCTGAAATCATTGCTTGGCTTCCTATTGCAGGGAGAACAGGACAAGTTTTTGTTTGTTTGTTTGTTTGTTTTTTATCGTGGACCCACCGGCCTCCCACCTACGTCCCTTCCCTGGCTCCAAGCCCACGGTCCCGCGACCTCCTCGGTTTCTTCCTTCCTTCTGTCATGGCTTGGTTCGTTTCCAAGCATTCTCGATTTTTGTCGTTCCACCTAGACTAGGGATATTTAAACCGTGGTCCTCGGCTGGGCTTCTGGGGAATGTGACCCCCTTCAAATTATATGCAATTTAGGCTTTATAGGTTCTTCTGTGGGTTTGGGGGTGGGAGTGGCTTTCATCAGACTCATGCTGAGAATTCTTAGGACTGGATCCCCAAAGGACTAATGACCCTAATTTGTCCGTCGGTGTGCACTCTTGTCAGCGCAGGGGATGGCATAGATGTTCAAAGGTGCTTATTAGACGGAAGAGAATATCCTATTTCTCCCAATGACCTCTGCACACACCTCAATGTATTCCTACAGGAATACTTCCTATTACCTGCACACAACTTTTGATTGCACGCCTCCCTCTTGGGATCACTGCTCTCCCCTTTGCGAAAATGCTTATTCATTCATCCTTCCATCAGAAGTTGATTGAGCCTGTGTGTGGGGGTGGAGGGCTCCAGCACAGCGTCAGACACTGGAGACAGTGGTGAACAAGACAAACCCAGGCACTGTTCTAGGGAGCTCATGGTCTAGTAGGGGAGGTGGTGAAGTTGGAGATGAGGGAGAAGCTGTGAGTGCCTCAGGTTGGGGCACCAGGGAGATCAGAGACTGAAGGGTAATAGCTGATAACCAAGTTAGGGTGAGGAGGGAACAGCAGGTTGGAAGATCCTCATGGGTAAGGTTTGACCTGTCACAAGCAGGAGTAGAGAAGGTAGCAGGGCCAACGTTTTGACCCTTGGGGGTGTTGCTAGACAGAAAGCAGACTGTCAGATGAGTGTTTTTGGTAGATCTCTCTGGCTGCAGCCAGGGCCAGCTAGCTATTCATATGAGGGGTCCAAGGGCAGGAGGGAGTTGGGCAGGCAGAGGTGGGAAAATGGAGCAACTGAGCATGGGCTGAACTTGGAAACCTGAGCATGTGCAAAGCCTTTCAGGGGCTCAGTTTGCCCACCTGTAGAGTGTTAAGAGTTGGATTCCATTTTCAAGAACCTCCAGGTAGGTGAGAGTAAATGATTAAAACAGGGAGAGAGATCATAGGAAGGGAGGGAGGTGGGAGAGAGTGTCACAAACACAAAGGGGACACTGGGAAGAGCAGGGTTTAGAAGGGAGAGCAGGACCCAGATGCCTGCCCAGGTCAGAGAGCCATTTTTAGACACTCCAGTTGTCCTGCTGAGTGACCTTAGGCCATTCAACCTGAGGTCTCAGGTTCTGCCTCTGTAATATGGGGATAGCAGTAATAGTAATGGTAGGTGACGCTATCTGTGGGTTTTAGAAGATACCATAGTCAGGAACTCTGAAAAAAATAAAAAGGACAAGACTTATATACAGATAAAATAATATCTGGAAAAATACCCAAGCTGCCTCTGGGGAGGAACTGGCTGGCTGGTGTTGGGGTCGGGGGAGGGCACAGAGGGCTGGAAGGAAGTTTTACTGTTTTGGTTTTTTTTTAAATTTTGAACAAGATGCAAGTGAGAGAGACACGTTAGGCCTTGCTGTTTCTGCACTGGTCACAGCTAGGTACATATGAGGTGCTTGATAAAGACTTGAAGGCAGAGGCAGTGTTGGCAAGGGCACATGCTGGGTACCTGGACACCTGAGTTCTGACAGAGGGTCTGCCAACCCACACTGGGTCTTAGTTGCTTCATCTATAAATGTGAGGACAAGTGAGGGCTTTGTAGAGGGCAAAGTAGGACCTTAGGACCTGGCACTAAATTCCAACATTGAGAAGTCAAAGGCTGATCTGTCCCTCAGGTTTGGTAACCTCATGAGAGTCTTCATTTCTGTCTCTAAAATGCATCTTGTAGAAATCTGCCTCCTATTATGTGTAAATTTACAGAAAACAGTAGCTTCTGAAGTGTGGGTGGGGCCACTGGCCTAGATGGTTTCTGAAGTTTTTCTGGTTCTAGGAGTGCACAGTCAGCAGCTCTTCCCTGTGTTCACGGTCACCCCTTGAATTCGTAGGTCCCAAGGTGTTTCTCCAGTGCTCCTGGGCTCCCATCATGTGTTCAGGTGCCTTCCCCTAAAATGTCCTGGGTGTTTCTACACAGTAACATAGTGGTGAGGATTTGGACTCTGGGGCCACATTACCTGGCTCCATTCAGTACTTGTGTGACCTTGGGCAAGTGACTTAACCTCTGTGTTCCTCGGTTTCCTTATCTGTCAGTTACGATTAACAGTGGGTTGTAAGAATTAGCACAGATTAAACGAGGCTCCTACTACGGCCTGCGGCATAAAGATGGTCGTAAGGAGTCAGTTACCGTCCTTACTGTAGACCGTGTCAGACCAGTTCTCAGGGAAGGAGACACAAAGCCAGTTCAATTTTGCTTTTAGGCTGCTTGTTCCCTTGAAAAAAGTGCAGCACGATGCCAGACCCAAATGGTAGCATGCACCTACTCTGTAAGTTCTCCCAGGAATTCTTGCACCAAAAGAAGTTACCCAACACGACTGCTTCCTCCAATTTCAAGACGGGAGACAGGAACCCCGGTCTGAGGACCCGGCAGTTTCAGTAGCTGCACCAGATCTGCAGTGTCTCCTGACCAGCGTGCCTGCTCCCAGGTGGGGGGAGCGTGTGCTTCTCCACAGTACCCCACAAGGTTACCAGGTGCTCAGGGCACAGACCCTGGGGGAGGCCGCAGGGCCTCTTCCATGAGAGGTGAGTCACAGAGACCATTTGATAGAAAAGGAAACAAAGGAGCACAGACCACAACGCTGGTCAAGAACGCTGACCAAGAATGACTACGGAGAGGTGAGGTCGTCACCAAGACCGGACGGCCTAACTTTATTTCGGGCCTGTCTCACTGACTCTTCATTCACAGCATCAGGGAGGACAGTGTGCTCCTGTGAGAGGGGTATGAGCAACTGAGACTCCAAGTTCATACTCTCAGGAGGTCTACTCTAGTTTCAAGACATTAACTTCTTTTCAAGAATCATTTTAGACATTGATTAGGGCTTAAATAATTCCATTTTCATAAATTGTACTCCAACTCATATTTGCTTGCTCAAAAAATGAGGTTGTCGATAAAAAGTCACTTCCTTTAGAGAAGTAAAAAATGAGTTCAGAGAATGTTGGGGAAAGACCTGGGTGCAGCGGACAGCCCAGCAGGCCCCCAGCCATGAGCCGAATGAGGCACAGCTGCCCCCATCTCCCCGCCAGTGCCCCCGGGTGGGTGGCTGCCCGGCCCTAACAGTAACCTGATAATGGTCAGAACCAGCTTGCTCAACACCAGGGCTAAATTTAGTTTCATGATGAGCAATAAAATTCACATGTTCTTTATTTAGTCCATATAATACACCATTTTTAGAGTTTTTTTTTTTAAATTAGATAAAAGAGCATATTAAATGGCAAGTGTATGAAGTTTTTCTCCATAAACAATGTCCGAACAAAAAGCTCTGAGTTACAAAATGTTAAAAAATATGTGGGTACTTAACATTTCACTAAAGCATAAAGTTACAGATATTTTTCTAAAGAAAAATAATTGTGCCACTTACCTATTTTTGCTGTTTCTATGAATTTTTTATTCTGTACATAGGACATTTTGTACAAAATATGAAGTCTACATTTTTATTACTTATTACCATAAAACAAAGATACAATGTATGTACAATATTAAAAGGAAGCCATACTAAAGCCACACTAAAAAGACACTCGGAATAGTGACATTTCTGATGTACAGATACATTTTGGAGAGAGTTATGGTGCCAAATGCAGAACTTTATGAAGAAAAACAGTCACCAGTTTATTTTCAATGCAGTACTTTTGAAATCAGTTTGGTACAGAATAAACAATGTATCTATATAATAATATATAAGTTGAACAATTAGCACAAGGAGTCTTGAGTACTCACTAGGAAAACTTGAATAGGCCAAAATATTTAGTACTCTTGTCAAAGAAAATCAGTTTCTCTCAAAACATTTCTTTTCCCTTTTTGGTGAATGTTTGTCTTCAATAAAGAGCAGAAATAAAACCTAGACAAAAAGATGTTCTTATACAGTGAGCTTTACATAGTCACCCAAACACTGATATTCTGCTTCTTCCCTAGGGCAAAAGAGAGTCTTCCAGAAAGCTCTCACAAACATACTGAACATCCAGAATCAAGGGTATCTGAGCATCTATCAGCTACAGACAGAAGTTCAAACAATGGTATATCAAAATATGTAAGACACTGCTTTATACAATAAAAAGCACCCTTTTTCCCTCAAAAGGAGAAGGCATCTGAACTTTTTAAAAATTATGTTCCGTAACGGTAGAGTGGGTAGATGCTTGTCAAGTTTCTCAGGAGGAGTTTCTGCTCGCAAAGTGGGCCTCTCACTTTCAGCGGGGCCATCTCTGAACTTCGTCCCTGCTCTTCACACAAGAAGTCCCCTCTCCCCAAACGATTTTCCTCCAAGACACAGAAAATAAACACTGCCAGTGAGTGGGTTTACATGAAACCAGTGGGCAGGAGCAGGTACCATGGCTGCACCGGGGCTGATGCCTGCTTTTTACAGCGCCTGAATGGATACCCAAGGCCTAGATTAAAAAAAAAAAAAAAAAAAAAAAACAGATCCAAAAAGGGGTCACATTTCATCTTTATGATCAAGACATTTAACATCAAGTTATAGAGTCTTATGCCAGAGACAAAAGAAACTCTAATCACTTGTTTAGAAGAGCAGCACACATCTCAAATAGCTTTCAAGCAGGGTAAGTCAAAACGCCACCCTGAGAGAAATAAAGAACAGACAAAGCACTACGTTTACAGATCTTTCTCTTCGTGCTGTTCCATCAACAACCAAAAACTTAATACATGCAAGGAAGTCTGTGAAATACATAGCAGCACTTAATGAAAATGCAGACACTGTATTTTCCTTATGAGGTGTTTAGAATGTGTGCTCTTTTCAACAAAAAAAGACTTATCTGAAGTCAAACTCACAGCTGCCTCTAAGCTCTCAACCACGTGACCGCAATAAGCGAATGTCATTCCAGTGCCAGTGTTCAAGGTGGTGTTTTTGTTACGTTGGCCTGCTGCAGTTTGCATTGGGCCAAGAACTGGCTGAACTCAAAATGTTCTCATTCTAGCTTTCTACCAAGAGTCCAGAATTCCAAGTGTGGAATTCTTAGACTCTAATTTTATTAATTCAAGAGCCTTATTAAACTTAGGGCAACAATGTGTAAGTACAGAAAGAAATTCTGCAAACCAAAAAAAAGAACACATCATTTGAAAATTCCAGTTCCGGTCACGGTAGACAGAGAGCTCTTTTCAGAGCCATTTCTCCTGTGCGCTGACCTGAGTCCCGGTGCGGACCACAGGCTGGGAATATGGCTTTGCAAACGCACAGGAGAAGTCTGACACGGCATACATGTTGTTACTCAAAGCAAGGAAACACCTTAGGACAAAACAGCGGCCAAGGATTGTCACGTCACTTCTCCCGGTAAGTGGTGTTAGAACAATGACAGCAAAGAACCTCTTCAATGAGATTAAAAAAAGAGAAACAGCTGGCATTAACAATCACATGGAAACAATTTCAAAGGCTGTAAAGTCTTAAAAAATATGTGATACTTTTTGAAAGTGTTCCTTTGATTTGAAAAGCACTGATACTATCCTAGAACCTCCTATTTTAAATGATCACCAATTCCATTAGGGTAGAACATGAAGATGACGACCAGGGTGCTTTCTTTAGCTCTGATTTTGCTGTCTCATTTGGGACGGTGCCGGGACGCCAGTGGCGGCCCCCAGCTCTGCCCAGTCTGAGGGTCACCATTGTTTGAACTCCTAATCTCGAGCTGAGGCGGAAGTGCATTATTGCCTACAGGACGGGGTCGAAGAAAGCTCTGACTGTGAGTGTAACTGATTCGTATGGCACAAAAAGTGTGTGTTTTCTACAGAATCCAGAGGCGAGCGGGCGCCGGCCTCGCAGGGCTAGCGCCCGTCCTGGGGCAGCAGCGAGTCGGCTCTGCAGTGAGCCTCCAAGGCGCTCTTGGTGTGGAGGTCCTGAGGCAGCTCGGACTTGCGGCGAACCATCGGCCGGTCCTTCTTCAGGTCCTTCTGTGCCTGGAATACAAACACAGTGGGGTTGACTACGGACTAGCATGTCTGCAGCGTCGTCAAAGGGCAGCTGTGTAGCAGCGGGTGCTAAGGCACAAAGAGGCGTGGCCTCTCTTCTGGCACTGATTATCCACGCCGCTGCGTCTCGCCCTCGTACAGAGGGGAGGACCATGCAGGACCATGCGTGCAACGCTGTGTCTTTCAAAACACGTGGCTTTGAGTGCTCAGTGCCTCTATTTTGCAAATGCACTCGTTTTAGTCAAATCCCATAAATAAAAACCTCCTATTTCATAACATTTCAAAGCCGTCCTATGGCTCTGGCCATTACAGAAGCATTTCAGTCAAAATTTCTTTTGGAGGTAAATAAAAAGAATACATAAAAACCATATTTAAACTGAATTTAAAGCCAGTAAAGGTCTCAATCTTCAACCAAATTTGAAAAAAGATACTTTAAGAGGCATTAATGGGACACATGGGGGAGAAACCATCTAGAATGTATAAATACGGTACTTAATCATAACATAGTTTCCTAATATTAATGGTAAAAAGACTTTCTTCTCCATCCCACTGTCTTCCTAAAGTTTAGGGCATCATGGTTTTACTCAAAAAAGAAATCATGGGACTCCCACTTTGCACGAGGGTTTGGAGAACCACGCCTGCAAAGGAAAGGAGCGCCCGGCGCGGGGACTTCACGCACCAAAGGCAGCACCTCCACCCGGTTCTGAAGGAGACCCACTGCGCGAGTAGCAGTGTTTCTGGAACAGTCCAAACAGTGTGTGTGTACGGAAGGCAGTTGGTGAGGGACCACAACCGGCACCAGGTTGTCCCTCTGTTCAGTGACTCCGTCAAAAAGAAGACAGTGTTTACAGGGACGTGGTGACTTTGTGGTGGTGGTGAGCAAACGTCCACCAGAGAACATTTGTTTGAAGCCAAGCATTTGACAACAGAAAGAACCTAACTGTAACAACTCTTTGTAGTTCCCAGATCTCGAACTTTGGTATAAAATATACTTTTCCTTGCTTTAATGAAAAAAATCAAGGACCTGCCGAAGTCATACCTGAAAAGTTCAGTTTTGCAGAATATTTCTTAGAGTTCTTTGCAAATTTATCTATGGAAACAGCAGTGATGTCAGGTTGAGAGAGAATTGTGTAACACCACTTTAGGATTATTTCTAGAAATGTTATTTGAATATTAATATTCACTCATGGTAAAGACAGGAACTTTGATTTTTCCCTTGGGAACTGCTGCCAAGTTGGCTTTAGGAAAACCACGCCCCTTAGGGCACTGAAGGACACAAGTCTGTCACAGTCACAGTACTTGTAAGGGTGCTTTTGTGTGTGAAGCGTGTTTGCCTTCAACCCACAAGGAACTTGGGGGGAAATTCTACCCTGAGTTTTATGTCCACTCCAGGTCGAACTGTGAAACAAAGCAAAGTCAAGCCAAACCAAACCAAGACATTTATATACTTGAAGTATTTAATGATTGCTGCGACAGGCATTCCGAGAGAGGAAACTTTTAATAGAAAAAGGCAGCAGTGTAGACCTTGGCACTAGAACCAAGAGCTGCAAACTGGGGAAACAAACGCGACCGTACAGCTTCTGAGGGGACAGCGAGTGTGCTGGGCGCGCCGGCCTTTCTGCGCAGGCATTTTAAATTGGTGTGTAAGGTGGACAGCAATTTCACAAACCACAGGGGGACACGCACAGGAGGCAGGAGGGCATGACACACCATGCACACCGTCACCCTGAGCGGGTAACGCTTGGAGGGGGTGTGCTGGTGAATGTGCTGGCAGTGGGAGGGGCAGACAAGACAGATGGAAGAGACAGACAGATGGAAGGCCATGATTGTGACATCTCTGCTGCAAGGGTGTGAGCCAGAAGGAATGGCCCCTGCTCTGCAGCGGTGACAGCAGGTCAAAGAGGCAGATTTATAGAGTAAAGCGGGAAAAGGCCATCGGGGGTTGGACATACATAACTGTGCATGCTTTCACTACTTAATTTAGGACAGACCTTGTAAAAAATTTTTTAAGGAACCAGATTTCTTGGTCTTCATCATTACAGGCTGGATGACGGGGAAATACTTCATGTACAACATTAGCTTGTCAATTCTTTTCTTAAAATATGAAGTCTTAAATACACTCTACATATTGATTAATGAATACCTTCACTTCCCACCTTTCGTCTTTCTACACCTTCCTTATTTGCATGGTTGACACTGCTTTTCTCCCGACCGACTGTTAAAAACGAGAATTGTAAACATTTTAAATGTCTCCGATATAAAGGTCATTCACGTGAAATTTACAAGTTTTCTTTGGCTGTTACATACAGGGTTACACCAGCTTCCTGAAGAAACCTGTTATGGCTCTCACAGGTAAACACACAGTTGCCTTTCTCCACCAAGGGCCTCCTCTCCCCCTCCCCCGGCAACACTATCATTTGAGTCACACGCGTCCCGTCCCGAGACCGCACTGGGACTTATTTTGGAAAAATAAAATTAGCTGAAAACAGAAGGGCATTGAACATAGGAAAGGTTTAATGTTTAGCTCTAGTTTCTTATGTCAAGTCACACGCATACGTGTTTTTCCTGCATTGCGGTCTGTTCGCTTTGCTTTCACAACGGTGTTTTAGGGAATTTTAGGGATCAGACTCCAAATGTTTTTGAGTTAAGAAGAGTCTATCATACCAAATACCATCCCTACGAGGCTGCACGGTAACTCTCTTTCATCTACAGAGGCTGACGTGTGAGGTGGGAGTGGGGGATTCAACGGATCCATGGAAACCTATAATAAGTCTTAAAATGGGGGAGTGTTAATCTTCCAACTTTATGCTTCGGAGTCGTTTTGGCTATTCTAGGTCATACGTATTTATTTTCATGTAAATTTTAGAATTTTTGTAAATTTCTTAGAATTTTTGTAAATTTCTTAAAAAAACAAACAAAAGGCCTGCTGAAATTCTGACTGGGATTGCGCTGACCTGGGGCGTGGAGCCTTCTGACCCTGGATGTGATCCACAGAAGCCCAGAGGTCAGGGGGGCGGCATCTTCGTTAAGAACGTCAATTACACAAAAAGCTCCCCTCTGTGCTCTAATTTCTAGAGTCATGAGAACCAACACATAAGAGTTCTCTAGAAAGCACCCGTTACCTGGAACTAACCATGGGGGGTGCCTCCTTGTCGCAGGCAGAGGCGCCCCCCCCCCGCCCCCCCTACCCCTGCCGCCCAGGGAAGGAGACCGCCCTTTGCTGAGGCGCCGCCACGCCCATACTGGCTGCCCCGTGAGCAGCCACGCTGACTTGCAAAGGCAGTTTTACTCAAGGTGAGAGTGCTACTCATACTTTGGTTTGCATTCTTGGTCCAGTTCTTAGTCTCGGACTGAGGAGACCCTAAATCATAGAGGTATGATAAAAAAAAAATACGGTGAATTCTTCAATTAAAAAAAGTTATTACAGGAAAAGACACATTGCCATGAATCCCCCTCAAAGTGCTCCCCTGTGCTTCGAACACACGTATCCCATCGTTGCTGCCACTTTCTGAACCAGTTCCAGAAATCCTCTTTCGCGAGTGGCTTTACTTGCACTGTCGTGGTTGCCTCGATGTCCTGAATTGATTCAGGTCACACGTCGCTTCTGGCATGCCAATTTCTGCCAAATACAAGCATTGCTGTGTGTCCTCATCCACCTTATTCACGGGATCTGACACCGTGCAATTTCCCCAAAGTCAAAATGACCAGGAAAGGTAAATGTTTTGAATCGATTCAGGACATCGAGGCAGCCAGGACAGTGCTTAAGTAAAGACACTCACGAAAGCAGACTTCCAGAACCGCTTCAGAAGGTGGCAGGAGTGATGGGACAAGTGTGTTAGAAGTGAGGAGAGTATTTTGTGGGGGTTTCATGGCAATGTGTCTTTTACTGAAGTTTTTTTTAAACATTTACTGTATTTTCTGACTACACCTTGTATATACACAAATTATATAATTATGTAATATGTTCATTACATTTTGGGCAGTTTTTCCCTTAGCTTTAATGGTCAAGTCAAAGGATGTACCAAAAAGAGAAGTCCTCCAATCCTAACATATTTAACGTGAAAACTGGCTTGTAAGCCTCAAATTCCTTTTCCCACTCTGTCCCGCCTAAGTGACTTAAAACCTGACGTGTGCGTGTGAAGTCACCGAAGTCACCGGCGGGGTTCCGGGGAGGGCTGGGCCTGCGCACCCCTCCTGCCCGCGCGACGGCACTGCGCTCACGTTGTCAGCATACTAAGCCACAGAGTTGAAGCGGTAACCCAAAAGGTGACCCCAAATTCCCTTCCAAGTTAAAAAAAAAAACAAGGAGGAAAATTAACACTCCCATAGATAGAGAAAAATGTAAGAATTTTTATGCTTTTTATTCAACCTATTTCATTGATAAAAAAAATAGTAACTGTGAGGAAATTATGGAATTCAACTGGGTAAGTAAAAAAGGAATTACGGATGTGCAGGAGGAGCATGCTGAGTTTTCCCACTGTGTTTTTAGTATTTTCAAGCTTTGAGGAGCTGAACGCAGCATGCATGCGCCTGCTCTTTCTTTTTTCCCCACCCAAGGCCAGGAGCCGCTGGGCAGGCGGGGCGCGAGCAGGGCCAGCACGGGCCCCTTCCTTCGGCGTTGTGAAAAGGAGCAGGGCCTGTGCTGTCCCACCGGAAAACAGCGGTAGCCACGCGTGCAATTCCACCTTTCCGGCAGCCACGTGAAAAAATGTAAAAAGCAACAGGGGAAATTAATTTTAATGTTTGATTTAACCCAGTATATCCAGAATACTATCGTTTTGACAGATAACCAATAATAAAAAATTACGAATGAGATGCTTTTGCATACTTTTCTTTGTATGAAGCCTGAGGACTCCCGAGTCGCAGACGACAGCGCAGCTAGGTGGTCTAGGTCGTGTGCCTGGTCCTGTCTGACCAGGAGGGGAACACAATTTACTTGAATTAAAAACTGATTTAAAACACTCATTTCATTGAGCTGGAAATGACATTAGCATTTATGAACCATCTGCGCACAACAGGACCCCCCCCCGCCCCCCGCCGCAAAAGGAATGCATTTATAAAAAACTGTGTATTTAATCTGACAGTTTAAACTTCAGTCACCTTCCAAGGACTCTCGGTTGGATGCGACACACCTATTGAGATGCTTTTTCCACGGCTCAAAACAAGATGTTGAACTTGTTGATTCTGACGCCTTTTAGTGCTTTTGCCGTTTTTTGTTTCACCTCTTCCACATCAGCAACACGTTTCCCTTTGAGGACTGTTTCTATCCACTTGGGGTGAGATTGGGTGAACGGCGGGGCATGGGGGTCAGGCTGTTTTTGGTCACAAACTCAGCTTGGCGGTGTGGGCAGGTTCGTTGTCATGGTGGAAGAACCAGTCATTTGTTCGCCACAACTTGGGACGTTTCTTCCACAAATGGTGACGCAACCTTCTCAAAACTTCCAGATAAACACTGGTTGACTGTCTGACCCGGAGGAACAAATTCCGAGTGCACAGTCCCTCTCACATCAAAGGACCAGGTGATCATCATTTTCTGGTTTTCTGGGGGTTCCCCTTTCCTGCAGTGTAATTTTAGCCATTTGAACTTTTTACCCATCAGAATTTTAGTGCTGGGTGTCTTTAAAAATTCCTGCCCTGGCCGGAGGGGATTAGAGAGTCGGTCAGAAGGCGCACGTCCCCAGTTCAGTCCGGACGACATCTGCTCGTTCTCACGAACTGGAGTGGGAGGCGTGCTGGGGGAAACACGGTGGGGCGCCCCCTTCGAGTCCACTCTGTAGGACCTGCAGGTTAGTCCCAAGAGTCTGACTTTGGGCCGGGGTGATCTAAACACGTGTTTCTACCACAGTGGAAACAAAATTGCTCATGCGTGGGTCCTACATGAGGTGGTCCGGGCAGGCCCCGCAGGCCCGCGCGGGTTCCCTTTGGGAGGGGAGAAGGCTGTTGGCCCTGGTGTCTGGGCCCGGGGCTTGGCAGTAACTGTGATGGAGACGACAGGGGACCTGCTGGGCCAGAGCAGAAATCAGAGGGAGGGATGCAGAGGGGAAAGAGAGTGCAAGACGTGACTGCGAAGCTTTGAGTTTTGCCAGGCTACCATTTAAAGAACAGTTAAGGGTGGGGGAAGACTGCTGCTCAGATGAATGGAGGGACAAGTCTCAGGCACACACCTGGTCCCTAAGGACTGTTTCCAGCAATTCAGCCACTCAGCTGTGCTCCACGCTCACTGGAGTGTCACTTCGGCGCGCACGCCGTGTCCTAAGCGCACCTGCCACGAGCGCACCCCAGCTGAGCCCTGCGCACTGTTACCTGGCGAGCCTCTTCGTTCACCGTCTTTCTCAGCATCAGCACATCTTCAAATAAAGGCCCATCTGTCTCCATTGCAACCGGGATGCTCATGGTGCTCGCTTGACTATACACTGTGTACTGCAATGCAAAGTGGGAGTCACTCTCTGTTAGCGCCCGGGCCGCGCTCCAGGGCCGCCTGGCCGGGCCATACCTTCCCGACGCCCCAGGGCGCTCTGGGGCAGAAGCCTATTCCACGGGACACCTGCAGCACCTGCCCTGGGCCCCGCTGCCTCCTGCAAACCAGAGCGCTGCGCATTCTCCTACAGCTCTGCTACATGTGGGTGGGGACAGCAGGGCGAGCTCCCAGGCTCATTTCCAGACCCTCCCTGGCCCCAAGGTTGATGGACAGGTGGTGCCACCTGCCTCGCAGCTTTTGGTGTCCCGACCCCACTGGAGCAACATGCCTCGCATCCCTGCCTTGGAGCACCACCGGCTGACCCTGCAGCCCTCCTACTTTCCCTCGCGCAGCTACCCTCCGTGACCCCGTTTTCCTACCACAGCCCTGCCCACACCCTCTGCATCTCTGCTCTCCACCAACACCTCACACTGCCGCCCAGGTGGCACTGCTGGGAAACACCTGCACACATGTGGGGGAGCAAGCCCACACTTAGCTCCCGCTTTGTCTCCTGTGCAGGCTACAGCCAGCCTGTCCACTGGCGCCGAGCGCCTCTGTGCGCCTGCTTCCTGCCTCGAGTTCCTGGAGTCCAGACTGCTTAAGTCCCCTCAGTCAGGACTCCGGGAGGTGCTGCCCTGCTGGCCTTAGGTCCCTGGGGACACATCTCATATCCGCAGTATTTGTTTATGCATCTCTCTTTAAAGATGAGCACCAGGTCTCTCGGCATCATCAAATGTGTCTTATGACCTCACTGTCTGAACGGAACCCCCCCTGCTGTCCCCTGCCCACCGTGGGGCGTGAGCTCCTGGGAGCTGGGGGCTGAGTCTTTTCTCATCTCTGTACCCCGCAAAGTCCCACAAGTCAGGACACAGAGCTGGTGCCCCACTGTCCAGGGAAGCGGTGGCTGCCTCAGCACAGGGCACATGGGGACACGGCACCTGCCTCGACCTTGAGGGTCTCACAGCTGGGTGGCCCAGACAGCAGCACAAATAACTACGACGCTCATGAGGTGGCACAGGGACTGTTTCTGAAGCAGCATTTGGGTCTCGGCCACTCCTGTGGAACCCACCACGGGCCAGGTGAGTGCGGCACGAGCTCAGTCCTGGCAGGGGTCCAGGGCAGAGGAAAGTGGAAACAGGGACGCAACAAAACGTTCACAGAGCAATCAATGTCCTGTGGCAGGAGAGGGCCCTCACCAGGAGCAGAAACCTCCGTCAAGGCAAAGTTCCTAAATGGGTAAGGGACGCACATCTCTCCAAAGCCCACCTCTCAAAGGAAAGCAGCCAGACCCTGTGCCCTGGGCCCGGGGCCCCCCGAGGCGGCGGCACTGCCCAGCAGCTGCACAAACCCTGACGTCCCGCCCGAGTGACACTCAGCGCTCACAGAGGTGCTTGTCTTCCTTTCACACGACTCCCATGAAAATCAGGGAGAAATAAGCAGTGAAATGTTACATGGCCTCTTTGGGTGGATTAGGAAAAATAGCACATTTATGTTAGAGATCTTCAGTATTTCGTGATTTAGAACAGTGAATCATGTATGACATTAAAAAGCCTCAACGAGGCTGCCGCAGCTGCTGGAACAAGCAAGACTGAGAACTCGGAGGGCAGCCCACCGTCCTCACCCCCCAGCCCCCACCCCCAGCCGCCGGGAGGGGCAGCGTTCGGCGGGAGCAGAGGAGATGCTTAGAGTGCAAAACCAGGGCTGAGCACCCTGGAGAGCCTGGATGTGCACCGGTGGTCACAGAGTGAACTACTGGGAAGCCACCTGACCAAGGCAGCTAGAAAGGCAGCGGTGAGAAGAACCAAGCTTGAAAAAAATCCAATGATCTTTGTTACAGAAACAGGAGACGGACTGTATTATCCACACAATTATTTAGTCTTCGTTGTTGCGGTAAGTGGTGAGCAGCGATTAGAATTCAGAAAAGAGTTTGTCGTGAGAACAGACAGCAGGCGGTGAGGCCCTGGTTCCCAGCCCTGCGGGGTGAGCCATGAAGTATTTTCCCTTCCGGACACACAGGGACTGGAGCATGCGCACAGGCATGCAAGGGTCGTGCCACAGAGATGAGGAGGCAGAACAGCACTCAGGGCAGAGGTCACCGGTCACCACACACCATGCATGGTGAGAAGGCAAACCCTCCACGCTGATGCTGGTACCGAGACAGGTGTGAAGAGCACAGCCAACAGGAATGAACATGTGATGAAAGAACACTCAGGAAAAGCTCAGAGAAAGGGACACGAGAACACACATTTCAGAAGGAAAACTGTCCCAGCACAGTCGTGAAACCAGGTCCCGCTGTTAATACCACCACCCCGCAACTGTCCTGGAGTGTAACAGCCCCCGCAGCTCCTCGTGAGGTTGTCACACATTCCAGGGAGAACAAATGAAGTCAAGCCCTCTGGCCTGCGTGTACGTACCCTCGGGGGTTGTGACGGGGCCTCTGACAATGCTCGCTGGCACCTCTGTGTGACGCCCCGGTACGGGCCCATCAGGCAGAGCCCACCCAATATACCTGCCCAGAGTTAGGGGTTCACGCTGCTTGTAACCTCACTGTCAAAAGAAATTCTATTCTTCAAAGTCGGTGCCCACAGACACCCACCTAAATTAAGTACAAACAGTTTCACAGCCATCTTAACATCGCACGTCCATGCCAAGAGCGCAGAGCAAATGTCAGAAAAACACTGGTTATTCGTTTTAGGTAGAAGCAAGAACATGCTTAAGGATGTCACTCAATTTTCCTGTGCTTTAAGTCTTTCTCTCTTTTTTTAATTTTTCTAAATTTTTATGTGGGTAGTTCCCTGGCTGGGAATCGAACCCAGGCCGCAGCGTTGACAGCGCCAAAGCCTAGCCCACTACACCACCAGGGAACTCCCTTTGTGCTTTAAGTCTCTTGATTGCAGTTTTAGCAAAGGGAATACAAATCAATATACTATTACGTAGGTAAAACATATGCTTTTAACTTTGTATTCATGTATCACTTTTTATTAAATGTCAGAGAGACTGAAAACCTACATGCCACCTTAGATGGTGGTTATTTACCTGTACTTATCCAAGGACACAGATTGCTTATAATCTAGCTCACCTTACTGAGCCCATTAAGATTTTGGAGGATAGCTGAGTAATTTCCTTATAAAGTAGAATTTTTCCTTTTCTCAGCAGTTGGGGAATGCCTGAGAACTCTTAGGGTGGCAAAGATCCACACAAATATTTTTAATAAGTGACACCATGATCACTAGACAGGTCCTTAGCACCAAGGGGACTGCCCGCAATGACAGTACCCCTATCACTGGGACCAGCAGACGTGACAGAGAAGGCCACAGCCTGGACTCTCACACAGACCCCGGCCACCCTGGGAGCCAACCCAAGAGTTAATGGTCATAGGACACCGCTTTGATGGCTGTGGCTGCCGCTCCTAAGACATGGCATGGGACCCCCTGGCTAGGACGTAGGAAGGGTCAGCTACCACCAAGGCAGAAGTCAGTCATTTCTAATGATAAAACATTAACAATCACAGTCTATAGAGGCCTAATTTTAGGGAAGAGGATATAAACTTGATACTTAATCAATTTCAAATCTAATTTCTTTTAAAATTTGATAGTAAAAAAGAAGAAAATACATTTTGAGCTACAGTATCTGTGACATCTGCAAGAGAAAGCAAATTACAATGGTGGCCCCAAACAGAGGCTATGTCCTAGTTTCCTTTTTACCACAGTAAATTCATAAGTTTCCTATCTTATTTAAAAAGCAGAAGAAAAAAAATGTCAATTCTGTGGTAAAAACTTTTGGGGGGCAAATAAGTACTTATACAAAAGTTGAAAGTTATGTTTATTGCAGGTATTTTCACGTACAACGTTAGTGAGCACGACTCCCCCCCCCACGGCGAAGCCACAGGCCTGTCCTACGAAAGCTTTCAAGCCACGCCCTAGACGTTCTCATGGGACTCGCGTTTTTAGTACCTGGGGGTTTGCTTTGGCTAGATTTTCTATTTTAACCCATGCTTCTTCTCGTTCCTTCATTTTTAGCTTCTCTCTGAAAAACAGTAAAATGCCATTGGTATTAGAGACAAATGAAACTCAAGACATGGTTAAAGGGGACAACACTGACTGGCAGCCACACCACCCCACTTCCTCTGTCACTTGGTCTCCGTTCACACACCTCACAACGGGGACCACGATGCACATCCATGGAACACGCAACAAAGAAAAACCAACCAACCAAGACTTAGAGGAAAAGATTTAAGAAATATGCTAACATTTTAACATGTCTAAGAATTTCAGTTCTTCAGGACACTTATACAAGCATTTCTCATGTCTCCCTCCTTCCTGTTTAGCTGCTTCTTCACGTGGACACTGGAGACAGCAGCTTACACATCGTGACAAGTGAGACTAGACCAGGGCAAAGGAAGCCCACATCTCAACACCGATGGGATTACCAAGGGACAGTCTCCAGAGCCCGGAGACCTGGGTTCTTGTCCAATTCCCGTGCTATAATGAGTCACATGACCTCAGGTCAGTCACTTGACCTGGAGCCACCCAACTCTTTTTGTAAATCCAGAAAAGGTGCTACACGACCTTAAGGTCCCATTCAGAAAGCTATGCTATTCCATGGGAGCAGATCTGCCACCAGGAAAGCCTGACGTCTGTGTACTTCACAGCTGAGGTAAGAATGGGGCAAGCAGCCGAAGGGTAGGGAACCCCTGAGTGTCCCCGTGCCCCTTCCCTGCTTCACCGTCCCCCCGCCCCCAACTCTATCTCACTTACTTGTATTGTGCTGGCTTTCTCTTTCCACACCACCCAGATTAGAAGCTCCGTAAGGGCAAAGGCTTTATTTTATTCACTGTTGTGCTGCCAGAACCCGAGATGAAGCCTGGCACACACGTCAACACTGTACGCTGGTGCACACACCGTAGTCTGAACGACACTCCTTCTGGGTCATTCACCCTAGCCAGCCACAAGTGACAGGCGAAGAACAAAATCTGCCAACAGTGTGGACCTGACTCTGAGAACTAACTCGTCACATCGTTACTAGCACAGCTGAGGGACAGAAGGCCTTGTCACTGAGACTGTCCTGGGCAGATGAGGACTGAGACATCACGGCCTAAGGACATAGGCGAGACACTGGGGGCCCGTGCTGGGGAGGTCTCCAAATGAGAACAAAGCTGGGCTACGGGGAAAATCCCTACGCTCTCATGTAAACCTCACGGGACAGAATTCAAAACTCTTGCCTCACACCCCTGAAGAATCACTGCGCACCCCTGAAGAATCACTACATACACATGAAAAGCCACTGCACAGCACAGCCACTCAGTGTCCCCTCAGAAAGGCAAAAACTTACTTCAGTTTCTCTGCTTTAAACTGTTGGGTGCAGTCATCGAACAGTTTTTGGTTCATCTCCATGAAGAGTTTCAGCGCATTGTATATCAAGCCATGTATTGTCCTGTAAACAAAGCTTCGTGTTGAAATGCAAAACACTTGGTCTGTCTTTATCCTCTCGCCCTCCTCCTGGGCCTCGATCTACGTCCTTTCCTTCCGTATGGGGCTATGTCAGTGTTCTCACGTTCCACAGCTTCCTAAGCTTTCAAATAGAAAGGCGGCCCTTTCTGATTCATCCGTTCGTCTCCCTAGAGTCAGCCCGTGGTCTGTCATTTCCTCATGGTCACTTGTTACGTGCTGCAGGCCTGGACGCTTACTGCCCGGGCCATAGCAGCCACGGCCACCTGACTTGGAAAAATGCATAAAAATGCTGAAACTTGAACAAATATAATTAAGACAAACTTCATTATATAGAGGACAATATGGAAACATTTTATTTCCTGTAAGTGTCAGTTTCCTTTCAATCTTATTCACAGGGACAGAAAAATGAATTTTAGCAATGCCAGCGGAGCTTTGGTGGGTAGCAAGTACAATGACCACAGAGCAGCTCAGTCACCTCAGCTCCCAGCTCTGACATACAGGAGGGGCCCAGCCGCCCTGCATCCAGTGGACTCAAGTCCCAGCTGCCATCAGTGCAGCCACATGCGACCCCCAGTGAGATCGGCAGGAACTGGTCAACCCATGGAATTGTGAGCAACGATAAAGCAGTAGTTAAACCGAAACCCAAACTCAACACTAAACTCTCAAGTCATAAATACCTTTTAATTCACTTTATAACCCAAATCACATTTAGACAGCACTTAAAAAGACGTTTCTTTCTCTGCTCCAGGCAGGAATCATGCTCAGTCACACACAGGAAGTGGCTGAGCCCTGGGGCCTTTGCTATCACCTGCCAAGCTCAATAAAACAAGAACGCTACAAAGACGAGGCAGCACATTAACAATGACTAGAGGACTGCAGTGACATTCTGCCTGCCACTGCCTCCTTGCACTGCTCTCAGCCAGTCCTACGGATGCAAGACGGATGCTGTCAGGTGCCAGGACTTGTTCCTTTTCCCCTAATCAATCTTCACAGCGACAGGAAGGCCAGCGCAAAGCGGACTGCTCTGTGTGCAGGGGCACTTGGGGGGCACTGGGGGTCAGTTCCGAACCCCCACAAAAGAGCGAGTCGCAATCTTCCTGCTGGTGAAGGGTCTTGCCTTCAATTTGTAAAAACCAAGACGTCTGCGAAGCGCAGTAATGCGAGGTGTGCCCGCGTGTTACCGTGTACTGATCAGTCACCACACAACTCTGAGGCGGTGCCAGCACCTTCTCCACGTTTCATAGGAGGAAACTGGCTGAGGGAGACCTAGGTGGCAGGGAGGCAAGGATGGGAGGCAAGGATGTGACCCAGGACACAGGGGTGCGGGCCGACGCCGAGCGGGCCGCGGTGCAGCCCGATGCCGGGACAGTGGGCCGGCCTGCCTGCAAGCGAGGGGCCAGACCTCACAGCCTTGCTCTGCTCGTCCTACTTTAAATTCTCATTTAATGACTCTAATACAGGAAGAAAAGAAAGGAGATGGCACCGGTGCTAATTTCTTGTTTTTTTTTTTTGTTTGTTTGTTTGTTTTTTATGTAGGTAGCTCCCTGGCTGGGAATTGAACCCAGGCCGCAGCACTGGCAGCACGGAAGGCTTAAGCCACTACACCACCAGGGAGCTCCCACCGGTGCTAATTTCAAGGACTCAGGGGGCCGGTGCTAACTACCTGCCTATTCACCCTCGCTCTGTGGTCACGAGGAGAGGAGCCCAGCTGGTGTCTGGAGCCACCTGCTCTCTGAGCAGTGGGCACAGAGGGTCACTAAGTGTGACGGGAGGACTCAAGGGCTCTCTGTGAGCGGGGTGGCCACTGCGCTTCAGAAGGCCCTGTGAGCTCTGCAGGGAGCTACCTGAGAGGCCTGGGAGACACTACTGCTGCCACCACCAGGGGCACACCTCTGTGTGGGCAAGAAGAGGTGTGAGGAGGCAGGTGACAGGCCTCAGGGAGAACCCATCCACCCTGCCAAGTCCACAAAGAAACCAACACCTCGTTCTGTGACTGACATTCCGGACTTTGCTTTGAGCCCTGACTGCTCTGCACACGAGCACAATGTGCACGTCTGAACCGCGCGGGCAGCTCTGAGGGCTGCCAGCCTGTCTCACTTGTTCCAGTGGGTCTTGGAGTTGCGGTACAAGGACGGAAACATGATGGGCAGGATCTTGGCTGCGTTGTCGCTGATCAAACTCATGATGTACTCGTTATTCCAGTAATACAGTGCTCGCTCCGCCACCTGGAGGACAGGAAGTGCCCAAGTCTGTGACTGTGATTAGAAACACTCAGCAACTATCCTTCCCATCACACCTGTGGGTAGGATAATGAATCACACGGGATTAGAACGTTCCTATTTCTACCAACTCTAAATACTCTGGACTGTAGCCCGGAAGAGCCTTCAGCACGACGCAGATGATTTCTTGTACATCAAGAATGCTGTCACCATTTATCCAACAAACATTCATGCTAGACACTGGGCTAGATGAGAGGACATAAGTCATATGAGTCCCTTCCAGCCGTCCACTGTCCGTCTGTCCATACGCGTGGCATGCCCCCTGGCACTGAATGAGGTGAGGCAGAGTCCTGACCTTCGTGGGGAGGAGATGGGCGGTGGGTGAATTACGTGATTTACTAGACGTGGGAAGTCATGTGATGAGCAGGGGAGGGGAACAGGGAGTGCTGGCGTGTGTGCGGGGAATGTGGCTTTACCTCCAAATTGGATGGTCACAGAGCTTGTCCCTGACCCGAGGAAGGAGAGGGCGTGAGCTGCCAGCACAGTGCAGGGCTGAGGGCTAACGGGGCAGCAGGGCCGGGGGTACATGGGTGGGGAGGCTAGGGCCACAGCTCTGAAAGAGTTGGCCACATCTACACACGTCACGTGGGCTGTGCTGGTACATCTCCTGCCTCTGCTGAGTCGCCAACTCCCAGGAGGCCGTGAGCTTTTGCTCATTTTGTGCCTAGACTTTTCCCTTGTTCATGATGAGTTTACAGTAATACCTGCTCAACGAGACAAAACAATGGGGTGGCCAGCATGTCAAACAGAGGCAGGCGGGCTGACTAACGCCACCCGGACGACCTCTGAGAGGTGTGAAGGGTTTAGGAAGGTGGAACACGATTGACTGAGCGGCCCACCCAAATAGGAATTTCGTGGTGACAAAAATCAGGACTATTAAGGGTGAAGGGAGACTAATTTACATGATGTCAAAAACAAAGAGCCTCGTGGAGGAACGGAAGTCAGAGCTGGACGTTTTACCATCAAGCACCTATGAATGCACGCGACCAGGGCTCGCCTGGGCAGCATGTGTCCTGTGAGTACTGACGCTCAGTCGGCCGTGGGAAGCAGGGCCCTATGCGGCAGGGAGCACACTGAGCACACAGCTTTTCAGGGAAGCCATTTTAATGAGTCCCACTGCAAACTGTTTCCCAGGGACCGACACAAGACGCTAAAGTGTATTTTATAGAATTGAGTCTCATCATTTTGTTTCGAAGTACATGAAAGTACAGACTTGAAGTGTTCCATCCAATGACACGAGAAGCACGTGACTGGCCACACACGGAAACCTGTCACCCCAGCAAGGGCTCTGCAGAACCCCCGCGCCCGCCCTCCCCCGCGCCCCCCCTCCCCCGCCCTCCGTACCTGGAAGTGCGGGCTGGACACACACTTGGCCAACTGCCGGAAGAGCGGCTCCATGATCTTGACAAATTCCGACGGCTCGATCACATCTAAAATTTCTTCTAACTCATTTAGGAACATGACTTCTTTTGGACTGTGAGTCTTTGGCCAGTATTTGAGAAGTGCCATTACCACCTGCAGAAGAAATGACACAGGGTGACGTCCACGCCGCCCCTATATCTGTGGATGGAGTCTCTTTTCCCGACCCTATTGCAAAGCAACATAATAAAGGGGTGCTTTTCTCCTTGTGGGAGGATCAGTGATTCAGTGAATTACTACATGGGTCTTTTTTCATCATTAGAGAAACAGGACTTTAGAATCATGATTTTGGGGTTCCCTGGTGGTGTAGTGGCTGATTAACCACTACATTTCAGCACTCTCAACACCATGGCCTGGGTTCGATTCCCAGCTAGGGAACCTCCCCCCACCCCAAATAAATATAGAATCATGATTTTAATTTACATGACCCATTCATTCTGATTAACCACCATTTCAAGTTAAGAGTCAGTTCTTTTAAAAAAGAAAAGAAAAAAAATAAGCAGGAGAGTTTAGAGATAACAGGACAGAGAAGGACAGAGAGCACAGCACATGACTCACATCTACATTTTGGTGCAGAGGTGGCCAGCACTGCAACTGCTGGCGACACACACCACACACACACAGACACACACACAGACACACACACACACATACAGACAGACACACAGAGACACAGAGACACACACACAGAGACACACAGACACACACAGACACACAGAGACACACACACAGACACACACAGACATAGACACACAGAGACACACAGACACAGACACACACACACACACACACACACACGCACAATCTGTTTCTCAAATTGACTATTCGTATATATTTATATACACACATACACTGTGTATATGTGTGTGTAGTGTTTTCAGTTGTGTTAACATGTAAACAAGAGAAATGCTGACGTTACTAGCTCACCATGCCCTCTGTGCGCATGACCCTGGGCGGGCCACCAACCCCTCCCTGCTGCAGAGCCCTCCTCAGAGACCAGCGGCACAATAATCCCCAGCCCAGGGCTGCTCTGAGGACTTCACTACGAACCCACTCAGCTGCCTGGGGCGTGCTGGCCATGGTGGGGGCGTGGACCAGGATGCCACCCACACGGTGCTGTGCCGCCCTTGCCCCGCCAGGCGTGTTCAGTCTGGCGGCGGTGGCTTCCTGATCGGTGGGCGCTGGGATTACGTTCCTTGCCCGAGTCAGACAGGTAGACAGGGTTTCTGCCGGGCAACCGCCCTCCTTTCTCATATTCCCATCACGTCCAAATGCACAAAAAAAGTCAGGAAAGAAAACCTCGCATACTCCTTCTCTCCTTCTGTATTTTTCTTTGCCTTTTATTTTTGAACAACAGTGGGGATGTGTTAAAATTTCTTCAAATATTACTTTCTCCAGTAAAAACTCTCACCCTTAGGTTTGAAGAAGACCTTCAAACAGGAGAATTCAGGTTAGGGTGTGTCACCACCGGAGAAAGGGTATTATGAAAGGCTTTTATGTTATTAGGACCATCTCACTTTTATTTTCTTAACTAGGCACGTCTTCAGTTTAGTTAAGGGGTGTAAAATAAACATAGCCTCACTGTAAACTGGAGCGAACATTGTTGGATATGGACGTTTGGTAAGATCTGCTGTATTTCCCTGGGAGCTTCCAGAACCCCAGAGTGGAGGTGCGGGGGTGAGGAGACCGCAGGGCAGAGGGCAGGGACAGGTCACTCTGAAAAGCAGCCCAGTCCCCTCGGCAGACAGCAGCTCAGCAACACGGCAAGTGTGGCTGCAGCTGGGACGGGGCTGTCCCCACGTACAAGAAAGCCGAGGTCAGAGGTCAGTGTCACTCAGGAGTATGGTGTTAAGACTTTTTCATGTGTCTTCAGGAAAATCACAATCTCACAAGAAAACTGGAAGACTGCTGAACAGGCAGAAAGGACTAAGGAATCACCACATTTGCCTTTTGTATTCCGACAGTAACTTTTAAAAAGCATTCCAACATCTAAACTGGCACCTAACACTTTTTACTTTGTGACTCAACAGTAAAAAAAACAACTCAATTAAAAATGGGCAAGGGTCACATGTACATGAGAGAGTACACAAATCTTCCTAGCCATTCACGACAGCAAAGAAAAATGTGGAAACCACCCTAACGTTTGCTAGCACCACAATGGATAAATGGGGACCCATTCACACAATATGGAGTGCTACATAATAAAAGAGAGAAATTCTTCATTTGACATTAATTTCTCTCTTAGAAGCACTAGCTGTGACTTGTAGATGCAGGGCCACTGAGACGCTCAGCAGCAAACCGGGGGCCTCACATCTGAGGGTGGGCCCCAGAGCAGTACGACAGGGTCAGCCGGGAACCGTAACAACACGAAACTCCTGGCCCTGTCTCAGACCTACCTGCTCACAGGTTTCCTACGCACACCAACAGTGAGAAGCTGGCCGCACAGAGGCTTCCGTGGCACCTGACTGTTTATCTAGGCTACAACAGCTTTTATATTTTTAGTAAAGATAAAGTGCCAAGAAGTTGAGGAATCTAAGGCCTGAATGGTGGCAAGGTAACATTCACTTAGATGCAAGGATGATAAAATAGTTACACTCTAACTTGGAAAGAATTTTCGAGACAGTAAAATCTCTTTAGTAAAACAGCATTTTGAACCCTCACTACGATCCCTCTGACTGAAATCAGTTAAATATGTTGTTAAGCCAAGAGATGCCAAAGTATTAACCTGTACAGGACTTAGCAACAACCACTCAAGTGCTCGGCACCCAAAGGAGCAAAGTGCATTAAGGGATCGATAGGATGGCATTCTATTACATAAAATCATCATTGCCATCAACGAACTTGTAACTAAAATTCCTACACTTGGAAAACCTGTTAACACGCAAATGAAATGAGCTTATCAGCAGTGTAACTTACGACGGAGGGGCTGGCTGAACAGTACCTGGCGAAGCAGACACACGAGGGCTGTCCGCAAAGTACCCAGCCACGCGGTGGGAAAGCCAGAGGCACCTATGGCTGGAGTTGTCCGGACAGCCCTCGTACTGCGTGACTTTGCACTTAGCGAAGCACGCGCCCTGCTTAGGAGGCGTGCCGGGGACGCCCAGGCCCCGCGGAGAGCGTGTGCTTACCGGCTCGGTGAGGGTGCTGTCCTTTTCCAGAAACTGCACCACACAGTATGCTAGCTACAAGGCAGAGGGAGAGAAAGCATTAATGTTTCCTGTAAACGTGGAAATGCTGCTGTGTTTCTAGTATCGCTGTTAAACACGGTCCTTTGCTGAGATGAGGGCCTGATATGATCAGGGGCTGCGCCCGAAGTGTGCCCCCTCAACAGGCTCTAAGAGGGCCTCTTAGGGAGGGCCCCAGGACAGACTGCCCTCCCTCACCCCCTGCAGAAAGTCCATCGGAAAGCTAAACACATCAGGAAGCTGTCATGTGGACTGACACCAACAGGTCAGCTCAGGACGCACAGGGAGTTGCCTAGTGGCCTTTGGGAGACTATAATGAACGAAGAACCCAATAGTGGGGGAAATCCGAACTAAAACCTGGTCCACCTGAAATCCATGAACTGCTGATTTCTGATACAGAACAATTACTCTAACCACCAGGCTGGATGTCTTACCAGTTAATAGCAATCAGAAAGAACTCTAAGTGGAACATTTCCCAGGAAGCCAATGTCATTAGAACTATCTACTGTAAAGAATGCACGGTGACCCTCGAACCATGTGGGGGTGAGGGGCGCCGACTGCCCGTGTGGTCGCGAATCCACATGCAACCTAAGTCAGCCTCTCTGCACATGTGTGTCGACCACCTGTTGACCCTTGAACAACATGTGTTTAAACCGTGCGGGTCAACTGGAACAAGCCCACGCATGCGTGGGCCTGCACGATTAGAACCTGCAGGCACTTTGTCACTTAGCCTACGCTGCAGATGTCCGGAGTGAGGCCGTGCCGAGTGGAGGCTCCTGGCAGCTGCCACCCTCAGGGTCGCGGAGGGTGTCTACACAGAACCTGCAGGGCTCAGCGTGAGGGAGAACCAGCCCCAGGAACTGCAGCAGTCAGGCACCACACTTAGGGAGCAATTTTTCAGCGTAACTGCAGTGAGAACTTCACTAGGTTTTAGAAGTCCACAGCTTAAAAACAAACCTCTTCACAGGCCACTTCACTGGCCGCAGGCACGTAGGGTTTATTTGAAGGTTCTGGATGTGATATTACACTACAGAAAAGTCGTCTTCGACTCCTTCATCAAGCTAGTCACTCCCTTTCACTCTGCTTAAAACATTCTGAAATTCTCCAGTCCTCAGTTTTTCTGATTTTCTTACAAGGAACCTCTGTTTACCCTCTTATCCTTTCAACGATCACCAAACCTCGAAAGCTATGTCACTAAGGCAGACTCAGGGCCCCGAACCAGTCTCGCTCCGTGAGGACAGCCACACCGATGGGCCCATCATGGCTGCGGGCACTTACCTGGGGGTGGTAGACACTCAGAGATTTCACTTTGTGCAAAGGTAGTAACACCTTCAGTAAGAAAATCTTGTGCTCTTCCTTTAGTGGTAAGGCAAATCCATTAATTATACTGTGAAAACAAAATTAATGTCGTTTAAATATTTATAAATTCCATATTAAAAATTAATCTTGCTGTTTTTCTTTCTGAAAACCAGCCAGCAAAATGTATCAGTAGAAATTAAATATCTATCTTCAAGGAAGCACAGTCCTTTCATCTTTGTAACTACAGGATAATTTTGAAGTTCTGGGTTTGCAGGATGTTACCCAGAACAGCAGGCATCTCTGGGGGATCCTCCTTCCTCAGGCTGTGAAGACAGGGTAGCTCCGGAGGGACCCCAGCCCGGTGCCACCCACGCCCAGCACCTGCCCGCGGCCTCCCATCTTTAGGGATCCAGTTCCCAGAGAAATTCCGGCTTGTTACCCTAACGTTGGCGGCAGCATGAGTGTACAGAGTGGGCTGTGGCTAAAAACCAGTAAGAAATCTGTTTCCTTCTGCAAAGGAGGATCTTGCTCTTAACCCAAAAACTGAAGTTTCTGTCTCTAACATCAAGTGGTTTATCCACTTGGTTCTATAATTAGGCAGGCGCAGATAAATGTCACTGAGAGCTACAGAAGCAGTTAAGGCGATTTCTAAACTGTCTCTCATCATTCACGAGTGTCAGGGACATAGGTGCTGCAGGCAGGCTTAGCCTTAAGTGGCCAGCAAAGACGACAGGCTCCCTGACATGCGGAGAGCCCGCTTTTGGAAGGATAAAGCAATCGATCCAAGCAGGGGGAGGGGATGGGCCCCGTGTGCGTGACATGGCTGTCCCGGGTACTGCGCAGGGGGAGGGGATGGGCCCCGTGTGAGTGACATGGCTGTCCCGGGTACTGCGCAGGGGGAGGGGATGGGCCCCATGTGTGTGTCCCGGGTGTCCTGGGTACTGCGCAGAGGGAGGGGATGGGCCCCATGTGTGTGTCCCGGGTGTCCCGGGTACTGCGCAGGGGGAGGGGACGGGCCCCTTGTGTGTGTGACACGGGTGTCCCGGGCACTGCATTGCTCACCCAGCCTCGCCACACCCAGGAGGTGAATGGAGTTCTCTTCCCATTTTACGGAGAAGGCAACAGAAGCAAAGAGTCATACACAGCTCGCCCAAGGGCCTACAGCCCGTCAGGGGCACCTGCCTCACCGCCCACGACGCTCCACCGGGGAGACAGGCCAACTGTGAGCTCTCCCTGAGGACTAACGTGTTTTTCAAATTGCATCCCAAACATCAAGGACAGTTTTTCTCAGAACCACTGGGGCAGGACCACACACCCACCCGATGACTGGTCCTTGAGAAAAGTTTCCTGGGTGTGAATAGCTCTGGGAACCACTGAACAAAAGCAGACAGGTTTCCCCTGCAGGACTCCTCAGAACCTTTAGCTGCCAGGGTCCACTGAGTGTCTAAGAAAGGCCAGGGACCCCGAGAGGCTGCAGGCCACAGCGGGTGAGGAGGGCTGGCATCGAACCCGCAGTCATTAAAAAAGTGATAGCAAGAGACAAGTTCACTTGGACTAAGATAAACACTTGGCAATGTTAATTACTGTATAAGTATATATAGGAAACATTTATAAAACTAAAGACATTTGAAATATTAGCATTTACTCAATCCTCCAAATGTACAATAAATGATCTGTTCTTCTTCTAAGTGTCAAATATAAACATTCATAATACAACTATTTTTAAATTGCTCTTGAGGAAATAACTGAAATGGTTTCCATAGTAATGCTACTGAGGTGCATGAGGGAGTCTGCACGGGACTGTACACGTGGGAGACGTCTGTCGTTTAGTGAGCTCTAATCCAACAGCTCACTGACCCCTTCCGCCCAGCGAGACCTTGCTTCTGTTCTCCAGAGAATGGGTCACACTGCCTTGCTTTGCAGGGAGGGAGCAGTGCAATGAAAGGATCACCCTAGCATGAGTTCCACGTGCAGCCATTCGCTACCAGTAAGAAAGACAACTTACCTTCCCAGTATTTCCAGTAACTCTGCTATGCCATTGTGATGCTCTGTTTCATAAATAAACCTGGAAAAAGCAAGCATCCTTTAGAATGAGACAGTGAAACAGCAGCTGGAAAGACTACAATTCTGAGTCAGAACACAGTGCTCGTAGGGGGAAACACTGTTGTCGGGCATCAGCACGCTCAGCAGTCTGTGAGGGCCATCCCAGGGCGCTGCGCCCCGCCACCAGGCAAACCTCTCAAGCCTGGACGTGCCGACGCCCAGAGACCAGAGTGCAGGCGTGCTCACAATTCTCCCTAACATTTTGTTTTGAAAGTTTTCAAACAGAAAGAAAAGCTCAAAGAATTTTATAGTGAGCAGCCATGTTTCAACCCCCGAGAATGACAACGAACAACGTGCTGTTGGCTTTATCAGATACATCCACCTATCCAAGCCTGTCCACCCACGAACCCATCTTACGTTCTGGCTGCATGTCAACGGAAGAGGACATCTTAATTTTCAAAGCCTCCAATCCTTACAGTCTCTGCAAAGACCTGCCATGGGGAGGGGGGCAGGCCAGCCAGTGGGCATGCCCGGACGCCAGCTGAGACAGGCTTAGCCTCGAGTCCACTGGCAACAGGGGTCAGGACCACCCAGCAGCGAAACCCAACCACACAGAAATAAACCTGGTGGTGGTGTGAAGCCGGGCAGGGACGTGGTGGCCTGGGGGGCGGTGCGGGAAGGTCCGAGCCACCATCATGGCGCCTTTTCCTGCAGCGCCTGCCCTGAACCTGAGCGCTGCTCCCCCAGGAAGCCACAGCTTCTGATGGGCGTCCACACTGAGAAGCGCTTTAATTTATGAAACTCACCTGAAGGCTTCCTTTTGCTTCACTTGTTTGAAATACTTAAAAGTTTAAATGTACAAAGCTGTAGCTTTGCACGTAGTGTGACCAAGTAACTTCCATGACTATTTCTCTTATTTAAAACCCAGAAAGCTGTGCAAGCAGCAGGTTGCATGAGGCTCCTGGAGCCCAGGGGCGGGCGCTCCTGGTCTGACAGACACAGGAGAGACTGACCGCCTCCTCCCACCTCACGTGGCTTCTGATCAGATTAAACACTTAAATGTACGGCTTTCAGCTAGAAGCCGTTTTGTTATCCTAACTCAACATTATTTTCTTAATGATAAGTTCTTTATTTCTAATTATTTTAATCCAATTTGAAGCTGGTGTAAAAAATAGAAAGTAAATGAGTTTTCCTTTTCCAATGAGGGACAAAAAAGCAGGATGTAAGGTGGGAGAAGCCACAAAGACCCACGCAGAGCAGGCCAGAGGATTGCTCGTTCCCTCAGCAAAAAGTATTTGGGACTCTAAGATCAGTGGTTGCCGTGGAAAGTGTCTAAAATGGACCCACGGTTCATCTCCTCCCAGTCCTCCCTGTGGGACGCGCTCTGCCCTTAGGAGGCGGAATCACTTCCTCTCCTCTGGGTCGGGGCTGTCCCGAGCTCCGGGACCAATGCACGGGCTGGACGAGCTCCGGGACCAATGCACGGGCTGGACGTTTGAACCACTTCCGGCCACGCCTTCACGAGGCCTGGCAGCCCTGGTCCTTCCCTCTGGAAGCGGCTGTGGCCGTGAGAGGTCACACTGCCCTGAGCCACCGTGGCCATTCGTGCCTTCACAGACACCATGTGGAGCAGAGCTGTGCCCGGAGCCCCATGCAGATTTCGGAGCTGGGGGGAATGAATCGGGGACTTAGCCACTTGGGTGTGGGGGCTTGTTAGCAGCAAAGAGGACTGAAGCCCAGCCCCAGCGTATCCGCCTGGCCTCCAGGCCTGCTATTTGTGGAGACAGGCGTCATCAGTACCCAGAGCTCTTTAACCTACGTCTTAAAAATGCTGACGGGAATGAGAAATGACGGAAATCGGAACTTCAACATTTTCAGTAAGTGGGTCCAAATGTGTTTGAATATTTTCTTACGAGGTATCGTTGTGCTACGTAGAACTCGATGGGATGAATGTATCTGACTCACAGGGAACGGGGGTGGGGTGGGGTGGGGTGGGGTGGGGTGGGTGGGGCTGACGGAGGCCACAAACACGGAAGCTCCGTCCTTACTTTCGATTATGTATTTATCGAGAATGATCATTAGAGAAAAGATGGCTGAGGAACAAAAGGGAGACGCGCGCTGGAGCCCTGAGCATTTAGGGAGAACTGAACCAAACTACGTGTCGTTACTCGTCAACAGTCATCTAGTTAAGTGTCTCAGTTATTAAATTATGGTTCTTTAAGGTGTAAGGCATTTTTCTACTTGTTTAATGTAGGTGTTGAACTGTCATTCAGTTATTGGAGCCAAACCTAAGTTTAGGGAAAGAGAATACCTATTTTAGGTAGAGCTTTAATTTTAGGTCTAAAAGACTCGAACTTAAACGGTCCCTGTTCTTTGCTGTTTAGATAACGAACACTATGTTTTGACGGGTGTGTACTTCAGCCAAGCACTGACCCTGTTGGAAGGGAGGTGGGATACCAGGCTTGTAAAACAGGGACTCGAGCACAGTGGGTGTGGCCGGCCTGGGCTCCAGGGGAATTGTGGGGCATGGGGACAAGGGAAGCGTTCAGAGGGAAGCCGCACACCACCTGGAGGGCTCACGCCGCAGTGCCGGCTCGAGCTGAAGATACGGGAGGACTGGACCTCACGGCCACAGACATGTGGCACGGAGCGACTTTAAGGACTGGGTCGCGTGCCAGGGCCCAGCTGGGGGCAGGACAAGCGAAACCTGTGCTGGGGCCCCCAGAAGGGCAGCTGGTCTCAGCTGCGGGGTCTTACTTCTCGTCCACCCATCCTTCTCAGCCCCCGTTTCTTTCCCTTGCTTCGTCACAGTGACTGTGAAGGGACCCGCTCCAGCCACACTGCTGGGTGGCCCTCTCCACGTAGTGGCCTTGCAGCTAGACCAGACAAAACCCACCTTGTTCTCATCTCACAGAGGGAGTTGCCACTGTGTCTGTCACCACTAGACTTGTCACCTCCTTGAGCCACCCTGGAGTCAGGGGCCTTAGGGGCCCGTCTTCTGAGGGGCCAGAAGTCAAGTAAGCTGCTCATTTAATAAGCTTTCCAGGGACAGAGAAGAAATTGCACTGTTTCATCCATCAGCATTTATTTGGTGCCACTGTGGCTGGGCACAAAGCTGGCACACTTGGGGGCGGGGGGTGCAACACCTGCCCTCACAGGGGGACTGACTGGTCCCCAGGCCAGGGAGGCTGTCCTGGTGACGGGATGCTTCCAGAAGCCTGGGAGGGTGAGGAGCTGGGCAGATGGGAAAGAATGCGGCAGGAGGACCAGACAGGCTATTGGGTGCCTGAGTGGAGGGTGCTGGATGCAGGGAGGCTGGCGGTGCAGAAGGCCGGCCGGCGCCTTGGGGCCCCAAGGGCCTCGCCCAGGACTGAACAGCTGCTCATCCAAAGGGCACCAGTCATCATGTGATACAGAGGCAGCAGCAGGGATGAGGGGCACTGGGATGGGAGGGTGTGTGTGTGAGGGGTCGTGGGGGATGCTGCGGACACTCATGAGTGGTGCGGCTATGCCCTCCTCCGCGTAAACCCAGCCTGACCAGCTTCTGCGGTCCTGCAGGCCAAGGGACAGCCCTGAGTGCTGGGACCTGTCTGGCCACACGTGCTGCATCAGGGCCTCCTTTGCCCTGGTGCCCAGGGGTGTCTCCAAACCTCTAACAAATCTCAGAGCTTCTGAGAGTTCCTGAAGGCTCACGGCGGCTCACCTTCCTCTGCCCACTGGCTGTGGACACATCGGTCCATCCGCATTCCAGATGCGAGCACACTCGGTGCAACTGGATGTTTTGGTGAGAACCCAAACAGAGAAGGGGCGTGTGTGAGGTGCTGGGGAGTGGCCCATGGGGCCTTAGGGGCATGCCTGTGCGTGACAAGCCGGCTGCCCCAGGGTCACTTGTCAGAGGAATGAGGCTGTGTGGGAGCGTTAAGTGTGAAAATAAACATTGCCACGCAAAAAGAGAAATGTCACCCACACACCAACTTACCTATAAAATATATTATTTATCTGTTTTCTGATGTAAGCTCTTAGGCCTAAGAATTTTCCATAGATTCTGTGAAGGGTAGTTTTAAGAAAATCTCTCTCTCGAGGATCTTCACTGTCGAAGAGCTCTAAAAGCTTCAAGAAGAAAAAGACGCTTAGACTGGGTGCTCCGTCCGCGTAAACCCGGGCTTGCGCAGCGCCCGCCAGCCGGTACCTTACCTGCAGTACGAACTTCTGGTCGATATATTTCTTCGCTATATTAGGTTGGAAATCTGGAGACTCTAAAAATCTTAAGAAAAATTCATAAACAAGCTAGAAGGAAAAAGAAAAAGCAATGAGTCAACAAAGTAATTTATTAAATGAAGATGAAAAACACAGCATAATTAAATCTTTGTCTGCCTTAAAATAGTAGCCTTAAAAAAAGAGCCGCATATCTACAGAACTAATGCCAAATTACATGGCTTAATTTAATTACAATTGATGATAACTGTTTTATTTAGCTAAGACCCACAGACTACATTCTTGAATGGCGTTTAAACATGATTTCTGTGCTCATGTCACCAGTGCAGCTCAGAGACCACAGTGCACAGCAGCCACGAGCCAGGCTGGGACCAAATGCGGGGAAGTATTTGCAGCTCATCACCTGCAAGTGTCCAGGGAGAGCCAGGCAGAGAGGAAGCTGGGGCCAGTCGGCGAGCAGGTCACAGTCAGCCACCTGGGCTGGGACCCTCCTACCCGTCAGGAGGAGGTGGCCTGCTATCATGCTTAAGGCGGGGAGCACTCTATTAAGACAGCCCTCCTTTTTGGGCTGTTCCACCTGGCTGCTCTCCAGTTTCTCATCTCTCCACCTCCGCTCCCACAGAGGACCCAGACCTCTAAACCCAGTGCTCTGCTGAGGCTGGTCCCAGTGCCTTTTCAAAGGCTCCTGTCCAGTCCACCTTTCACCTTACAGATGCATTAGAGAAAGGCACTCCTCAGCAGCAAGCTCTGTGGCATGAAGCAGGCGCACATTAACTCTCCAGTACCCAAACGGGGAAAGGTCTCCGTGAGTCCTCCAGGCCTCAACAGCTACCAGCAAAGTGCTCATTTCCATTAAAAACCTACTGCTAATTCCTTATCTTTGTGGTTTACATAAAGTATCCAGATAAATAAGAAACCATTAAATGTTCTCTCTCCTGCGGAAACACTGTCGTCCTACGCACAGGCTTGCAAGGTCTACTCCACTGCTGACCAGAGGTCCACCTGCACCAGCTGGAGTGAGGCCCCACCCCCACCAACACCCACATCTCACGCGCGCCCATTCCTGGCGCACCCCCAAGGTCAGTACCTGTAGATGAGGCCAGGCTGCTTCTAACGTTGGCTCATCTTCCTCTGGGTCAAATTCTGCTCCCGTAGGATTGGAGGAAGGCGGTAATGTTCGAAACATGTTAACTGCAAACTAAAATCCACATGTTCTCGAATTATAACTGGGACATGAAAAATACTTACAGAGAACAATTTAAAGCAATCTTAAGTCACTCTAATGAGAGCTGCTTTCAGTGGTTATCTGGCTTGTCAAGACTAAGCAGGGTGGGTCCCCACTGGGTCAGACCTGTATCAGGAAGCACGGCTGTGGACGGTGCCCACCACGGCTGCCCCTGGACTCTGAGCTGTCAGCTTTCACGGACAAATCACCGACGAATGCCGACGGGCCGTGATGACTCCTAAATGTCCAGTGAGTGCAAAAGCTCAAAGTCTAGTGAACAGCGGGTGGGATTACGAAGTGAAGAGCCGAGATTTAGAACAGAAACGGTGAGAAATGGCGACTGCACTTGGCTCTGGGCTGCCCTGTGAGACTTTGCTGCAGAAGTCAGGGATGGCAACAGTCAAAACAGGTGACTTCGTGTGGGTGGCTGGGGGGTGGTCCCCAGGGAAAGACTCATCAGGGGACAGCTGGGCTGTGTGCCCAGGGACCGGACAGGTCTGCGTTCTCTGAGCCTGTGAGGACTTATGAAGAAGTGACTCAGGAGAAGAACTGCCTCGAGGTGGACGAGTCCCTTGTGGGGCCCACAACGCTGTCCTCTGGTCCCTGCTTCACTGCCCTTCACTGTCCCCCGTGCTGGGCTCTCTTTGCTTCCACAGACCATCAGAGGTTCTCTGGAGCACGGGTACGTTTTAATGCCACATGGTTCACATGAAAAGTTAGCTCTCTAAATAAAGCACAGCATAACTGAGAGGCACAGGATAAATATAAATGTTCAGTTTTTTGTTTTGTTTTCTTTTTGTTGGTTTCCTGATCGGGAAGTGAACCCAGGCCGCAGCAGTGAGAGCACCAAAACCCAGCCAGTAGACCACCAGGGAACCCCCCAGAAGTTTAGTTTTTTTTATCAATTTATAGCCCATTTTTCTTCTATAATAAGTTTAAGTGTGGTTAGCCACCTTAATGATGCGAAACCATGAGTGGTGGTACGTGTCTCCCTGGGGGTACATGCTGGGCCGTTCACAGGTATGTGAAAAATAATCAGTAGTGGTGAAAAAACGAAGTAAAAAATGCAAAATATTAGTTATGGAACAATAAATGTTAAGTCTGAATCACCATTAATGGAGACACTTCAAAATGAGATCATATGAGCGAATGGTGATGGGTGAGGGCGTGGCTAGGAACCCTCCCCCACACTCCTCTACCAATCGTCACAGTTTCAGAACAATCCATTTGCGATGTTTCTAGAACGTTCCCAAACATATAAATATATCTCTAGCCAGACTGTTTGATCAGTTTAGTTATTGACTGAGTAAAAGTAAGTGTGTTGTCTTTAATCATGATTCTTTTCTAGTATATTTTTATTTAATGTTTAAATACTTGATCATTTTCAATATTTAACTGCTACAAATATTGTAAAATTAAATCTGTGGTTTGTACTTTTAGTGTAGTAATTTTTCTTTCCTTACTTACTACCTCATTTCCACTATTTTACATTAAGATAGGCACTGACCAAAAGTGTCAATATTTAAAACCAGCTGTTCTAAAACAAGGGGTACAATTTACACAAAAGTGGATTCCATCGAATGAATGGCTCTAACAGGTGATCAAAAAAAGCCCCTATCCCAAAGCACAAAATCAAAACATCTGACCCAAAAGATACATTCCAAGTCCACGACAACAATGAGAAGGTCGGTATCTGTGGAAAGTCCAGGACTGTGTCACCCATTGAGTTTCATAATGTCTTTACTGTTACTGATACTGAGCTCCAAACCTCCACATCTTTTTTCATGAAAAATACTTTAGGTCATCAGCTTCAGGAGCCTGGGCCACGTGTTTGCTGTCTGCAACATTTGGGAGGAGGAGCTGAAACAGAGCGACTGCAATGGGATGCAGAGAGATGACAGGAAGCAATGACACAAGTGCCCGGAAATCCCCAAACCAGCCATTAAGGAATGTTCAGTGAATATATGAGTAATGCTCCTAACATGCAGGTGAAAGAACAGAACAGTCTGGAACCTGGGAACAGGGTGTGTGCACAGGATTCTGGGAGAGGCCCCCCTGAGCACAGGAGACTATCGCACAGGCCGGGCCAGCTGGGGCCAGTCAGGTCCCCAGGCCGCAGGGCCAGGGGGTGGGGTGGGAGGGAGACACCTCTCCTGGCACTCTGATCCCAAAGCCCACCACCCTGGACGTGGAGGTGCTGATTCCCCCCACCCCCATGTCCTCCACCACAGAAAGGCCACAGCCTGGGCCTGGGGCAGGGGGTGGGGGGTGGGGTGGGGAGTGGCACTCTCTGTCCCTTCTGGGTTTTGACAGTGCGGAGGAGTCAGAGGCTGTGGCCCTCATGGGGAGTGTGGCATTTGTGATCTGGGGTTTTCTATCCTTTCTCTCAAAGCCAAATGAGTTTGGGAGAGGCGGGCCTTCCGCCCTGGTTGATGGGATCAGCAGGCCCAGCGGGGAGGGCATCTGGGTGGGGTCTGTGAGCACATGCCGCGCCTGTCCAGTGCACTGCCGCCACCTAGCAGGACAGAGAAGGGAGGAGTGGTGGGGCTGCCCAGGAAGCACCAGGAGCCGTCAGCTCACCTGGGTGGGGCCGGAGGTTTGGACAGCAGCGGAGATGGCGGTGCCACAGAACAAGTGGGGAGCGCAGATGTCCCGCACAGGAGGGACCGCCACACGGGCCAAGGCTGAGGGAGCATGGTGCAAAGACACGGTGCAGGCCTCCCCGCTGCTGGGGCTCAGCCCTGACCCCCAGGCCTCACCCACTTCAGGTCCCACCCTACTATGCTGCCCACGGGAAGGACGGAGATGAGGCTCTGAGTCTGGCATTACAGGGTTAAACCTGGTGGGACAGCTACAATCAGAGTGACAGAAAAGGAAGATTTCACAGGTCATGGTTAAAGACAGTGGCTGAAAAATAAAATGTATTCCAGTGTGATGGCTAGTCTTCAGAGGACCGTTATTCAATCAAACAGGAATCTGAGTCACTGTGAAGGTGTTCAGTAGCTGTTAACATCTATAATCAGCTGCCTTAAGTAAAGAACAGCACCCAGGAGAGTGTGGGTGGGCCCCACCCGATGAGCTGAAAAGCCTGAGGCATGAAGCTGCAGTTCCTCCCGGAAGAAAGAATCTCCCTCTGCCCCCGTGGCACCCAGCGGCTGCTCCCGTCCAGGCCTGGAGTTAAGCCTCACCCGGCTGGCCTCCACACCGATGTAGAAGACAGTTCCCTAGCCAGCCCATCAGTCACTCTCTGGTTCTGCTGTCTGTGACACCCCTGTTGGCTGATTCCTCCAGCAGCAAAGCAATGGCTCTAGTGTGGAGCTCCAGTGCACAGTGGTTGCCAGTCCTGGCCCAGCCCTGTCACCCAATCCTGGGTGCTGAGTTAGGAGTCTACAAGGGGATGTGAACCCATTTGCAGATGTCCACTTTTTAGTATCCTTGAGGAATCATCACCCTAGATCTGGAAGTTTTATTATTAGCCAACTCCAATAAAAAGTTATTTCTTTTATGCAACAAGTAAGTCCTGCACTGTAATTTCCACCTACCTTTCCTGAGATATCACACTGCACTAACTTAATGCTCCTGTCCAGAAAAGGTTAAATATACTAAAAACTAATACTTGGAAAAAAAAGAAGGCGGCCAACAGTAGGCCACTTCAGATTATACCTGTGTCTCTATCCTGGCGACATTTCTTACCACAAAACTCTGAGGCCCCAATCAGTTGCACATGGAGGTGCCACTGTTCACGTGTTCAGAGGGAGCGCATGCCGTCCAGGTGCGTGGAATTTAGTCGGAGAGCACCAGAGAAGGTGACTTTCGTCAACGTCATGCCACAGAAGCCAACGGGAATCGTGTGTATGCCACAGGTCTGATGTGATCACACACATCCCCTACACCTCTGAGATGAACGCACAGATGCAGAGAGGGCCCTGAGGCACGGACACAGCTAGCATCCGGCCACACAGGGAGCAGCATGGCCCTGTGGGGGAAGTCCCCCCCCCACCCCTCCTCTTACCCAGAAGTAGGACCCCAGACTGAAAAGCCTGCCCATGCCTCGGTTTTCTCAACTGCTAAAAGAGGGCGAATCCCCTTTGTGTGGGGCACGTGTGAAACGGAAATGCTCTAGGCATAAAGTCACGGCGCACATGGGCATGTGCACATGGTCCCCACGGCCACTGTGTGTGGCGTGGACCGACTGTAATACAAGGAAGCACTTGCCCAGCCTTCTCGACACTTCTCCTTTCAGAACCTAAAATCAGCCCTGCACATGCTCTCCAAATTGCTATTTATTGAATTAGATGCAAACCAAAATGGGTCAGGAAGCAACACTCTGGAAAATTCTTCCAATTCAGCACTATCACTCAGCCTTTCTATACCTGCACAATTCCCTACAGGTACCGAAACGGCAGGTGTAATGAAGCGCTGACGCCATGGGAGCCGCAGCCCAGGACGCAGGAGGTTTACGACAGGGTCACGCCAAAGGCCAGCAGGTACTCTAACGCAGGCACACGGAGGAAAGAGGGCCTGGTTATTTGGTTCTTCAATCAAAACCACAGGGCTCTTCTATTATGTTATTTAGACTGTTTTATTCATGTGAATAGACTTTATAAAGGTGAGTCCACCAAAAGCCAAATTATAGCTCCTCCTGACACCCTTCCTCCTGTAACAGAAATACCAGCTCTCTGAGTCAGGTTGCTAAGAGATGCATTTTTGGGGGGTTGGGGGGGTGGGGAAGCTCATCTACATTGTTTCTATAATAGAAACTTGTATTTATTTCTAAATGATACAATGTATCTGGAAAAAGCAACGGAGGCAACAAACCATCACAGCTGGGCCATGGCTACAAAAACCCAATAAAAACCCAAAATACAAAACTAATGGCAAAACTCTCTCCACTAACAAGTAACATGGGAACATAAGGGATAGGAGAACCCCCCGGTACACAGTCACAAAAATGACCCAGGGGCACACTGTCTGGTTCCCGGGCCTCGGTGATGAGAACGGAAAACCCCTAATAAAAGGCACTGAGGGATTCCCCAAGGAGGGGACGGTGCTCTCAGGGCGGGGTGGCCTCGTAGCACAAAGACGTAGGTCCCTTCTCCACAAAGCGGTTAGAACGCTGAATGTGATTCTAAACAGCATTCTAAATGGATTTTTTTTTTTTTTTTTTTTTTGGCAGGCGTGGGGTGGGGCGGTTCCCTGGCTGGGAATCGCACCCCGACTGCAGCGTTGAGAGCACCGGAGCCCAGCCACTGCACCACCAGGGAGCCCCTCTAAAGGATTTCCGATGAACTCAATGGGTGTAATTTACAATTCAGGTGGACAATAAACGTCCTGGTAGCAATCTTAAAGGGAAAGACTGTCCCTTTCCTTGTGCGTGACGTTAGTACAGATCTGCTGTCCCAGCAGAGTTCAGTGTCATCCTGACGACGCGGGCGCCATGATCCTCTCACTGCTGACTCTCCAGCACATGGGGCTGGACCCTAGGAGGTCCTCAAACACCTGCTGTCTGTCACCTTATCAACTGCAACTCCATGTAAGTGCTGGGAACACTTTCCGATTAAACCTGAGATCTCAGCCGCCGTCTGATTTCGTCAGGAGAGCCTGTCCTGACCCCAGTCCTCATCGGGCCCCTGACTCTGAGCTCGTCTACCAGACGGCCACCGCACTGAGCGCGCCGAAGCCTGGTCACTGAGCCACCAGGGAAGCTGCACACTTTCTTTATGACATGTCTCAAATAAAACCAGATGGCTGGATAATTCTTGGGTTAACGTCTCCCTGTGGCGCCACTTGCCAGGTCACCGCACCACGGGCACAGACGGGCCCTCGGGGAACGAGTGCAGCAGGACCCCTTCCCATGAGGCGACGTCGCCACTTTCTCTAAGGCAGCGGTGCCCAACCTTTCGGCTGCCCTGGGCCACGTTAGGAGAAGGAGAACTGTCTCGGGCCACACATACAATGCACTCACACTCACACAGCGGATGAGCTAAAAAAAAAAAAAAAAAAGGTCGCAAAAAGCATCTCACGATGTTTTAGTTTACGACTTGGTGCTGGGCCGCGTGGGGCCTGCGGGTGGGTTGGACGAGCTTCCGCTAAGGCAAAAGCTGCCTTCGAAGAACGTAGTTTATTTCCAAATAGATGCCAGAACGTGATACTGAAGAAAAGAACTACAAGTTGAATTCTTGTTTTGACTAGCATGTGTTCTTAATTATTAAAGGTATCGTGGAAATAAAATACCTGCAAACAAAAAACGTGAAAACCTTATCAAAAGCTTAGTCTCAACTGAATCTCAATTTTTTAAACAAAGGATAGTTCAATTTTATGACTACTTCACAACTAAATGTGCAATACCATCTTACTTCAGATAAGCATGAAAATGTGCTACTCATTTATAATCACGTGTATGAATTTATTTTTTGAGTTTAAGAATAATTGCTTACACAAGATAAGCAATAATGTGTAATACTGCAGGTCCTGGAATAATGTCATTTTGTTCAATACCGTTCTGTCACAATGTTGATGAGAAAATAAAAATTGATTCCCACCCAGGGCCGCGGTCTGGGGAACGTGCACGGTCTCCCAGGTCTGCGTGGGTTTCCTCCCACGTACAGGGACATGCACGCGAGGTGAATGGTGTGTCCATGTTGTCCCAGTGTGAGGGGTGTGGGTGTGAGTGGCTCTGCGATGGAAGGGCGTCCTGCCCTGGGTGGTCCCGCCTTGCGCCCTGAGCTGCCAGGGACAGGCTCCAGTTAACTGTGACTGTGACCCAGAATAACCTTCTCTCGTTTTTTTTCTTCTTTCTTAAATGTTAGTACAGCTCACTTATTTCAGTGTCGAATATTGGAAGTGTTTTGGGTCTTCATTTATAATAGAATTTTGGTGATGTTCTGTGACCAGAAATAGGCCACAAGAACTTAACTCTTATTTCTATCAATTAGCCTGGGGTACAACTGGTTGCGTCACGTTATAGTACTATGTTGGTATGTTTGAAGTCACAGTTTCCAAGAACCTATTGTGATGTTAAGTGAGGACTTACTGTACTCATAATTCAATTCAATTAGTGTTATTTAATGACAACACTGAATTTGAAAGTTTCTCTTAAGTGATTTACTCTGGGCCAAACGTTAGTTTTGCACAGATTCTGAATGATGTATATTTCCCAATATTTTGTTATGAAAAATATTAAATAAGTCTAATCCCATGGGGAACAGCTGTGTAACCACCAGCTAGATGTTCTAATACATTCGCTTTATCACATATTCTGGTCTCTTTTTATAGTAAGGTGTGAGAAAGTTTAGGAATGCTTTAGAATAGCAAACTATATATTCTGTAGCCTACATGATATAAATAACCTGAACAGGGAAGTTTCAGAGCTAAAGTACTTACCATCTCCCATCATGTATGTATAACCGGCCATGTGCATGCTATGTCCCTATCCACAACCACATGTATGCAGCTGTGGAATGACAAATGATACAAGTGAGCTTTCATCAGCAGTCTCTTAGGGTCACTGCATCACCTGTGTGGATGGCATTGTTCTCATTATTTATTATAAATGAACACAGACAACATGGAGTAATAGGGATGGAATTCACTCTACTTCCTGACCAAATAAACTGGACAAAATACATGAATTATGGTTTTCAAGACCCTGACCTTTAGGCAGTGAAGGACAGAAGCTCGAAAGGTGGGAAACAGCGTGGTGAGCCCCAACTGTCCACCTGCCTGCCTGGGTGGGATTTCCAGGCTGCAGCTCAGGGAGGAAGAACCCCAGGGGAGCCCAGCAGACAGGGGTGCTTAGACTTTGCAAGGCAAAGGCCCAGGGATGAGAGAGCCACACAGAGAACACATGCGATGGCAGCGGTCCCCTCAGGAGTACAGCAGAGGGCTGGTCAGCACATCTGTGTGAGGAACCCCCCGCGGCCACGGAGAGAATCCCCTGAAACAATGGCCGGGACCAGTGCTCCCCAGGGCCAGAGCAGGGCCTGCTCCCATCCACCACCCACCAGCCGGAAAGATGCACAAGTGCCAGCGCACTGGGCTCCTAGTCAGAAAGGCCCTGTGTACAATCATGGGGGTCAACTAGCCACAGAATTCCTGTGGCTCTGGTCCCTCCTCACACACTTTAAAAGAATCAAAAAGGATCAAACTGTTTGCAAGTTAACTGCATGCCAAAACAAATCTCCAGACCATTAATAGAAATATGTAAGGAAACAGCACTCACCAAGGCAACACCAGTGTCAGACAGCCAATAAAAAGTTACCAGACATGCAAAGAAGCAGGAAAATATCATTTATAATGAGAGAAAAACCTGTCGACTGAACTGACCTGCAGCTGACCCAATGTTAGAATGAGCAGACAGGAATATTAAGTTAAAGGTGTATTCTAGAAAAGCCAAATAAATACTTGAGATTAAATAGTAAAGAGTTTCAGTTAAAAAGACAACAAAGGAGATAAAATGGATCCATACAAGTACTCAGTTGATCCAAAAGAAGGCAGAGGAAAAGGGAAGAGATGGGACAAATGGAAAAATGTAGCGAGACGGGAGATGTAAACCCAACACATCGTTTTAAAGGAAATGGCTTGAATACCCCAATGTAAAGGCAGAGACTGCCTGACTGAATAAAAAAGCAAGACCCAACTATGGGCCGTCTACAATAAGCTCCCTTTAACTATAAACATTCAAATTAGTCAAAAGTAAAAGGAAGGAAAAACACGTAGCACTCTTAACACCAGAGAGAGCTGGAGTGGCTACATTCACATCAGGCGCAGAACATTGCGGAGCAAGTGATATTACTAGGGATAAACAGGAGCACTTTATAATGATTAAGGAGTCAATTCAACCAATAAATAATACTAATATTTATAAACCAAATAGCATGAAGTAAAACCTGATGGAACTGTAAGAAAAACAGAGAATAAACCATTAGAAAATAAACAGCTCCAATCACAACAGTATGCCAAATGAAATACTTACTTAGGAGTCTAAAAGGATACATGCAGGATCAGTCTGCTGAAAATTAACTAAAATCAAAGAAGAGCAAAATGGGGAGGTACACTGTGCTCGTGGATCAGGAGCGTCAGTACTGTGAAGACAGCAATTCTCTCTACATTTACATATTCATAAATGAAAAGAAAACCCCTGAAGGATATTCTGCAGATAATGACAAGCTGGTTCTAAAATGGCTATGGAAAGTTAAGATAACGAGACGGGCCAGACAATTTTGGAAAAGAACAGGGTTGGCACGTACACACTGCCTGATCCCAGTATTTAAAGTGACTATCATGAAGATACAATGCTATCGGCGAGCGGATCCGCAGACTGAAGGAATAGAATGGAGAACCCAGAAAAAGACTCACGAGTATGACTGCTTACAGAGATGCAAAGGCAATTCAATGCAGAATGATTAGTCTTGTTAAGCATTTTCCACAAATGAAATACTTGGACATCCACATACCAAAAATGAACCTTAGTCACAGTGGATCTTAGATCAAATGTACAACTGTAACACTTTTGGGAGAAAATCTTTGTGAATTTGAGTTAGGCAAACACTTCTTAGATATGAATAGTACCAAAAGCACTATCCATGAAATAAACCAATCATAAAATCAGACTTCATCTAAATACTCTGTAAAAGACACTGTTAGAATGAAAAAAAAAAAAAAATACAACAACCCCAGAGAAAATACTTGCAAATCACATAAATGGCAAACAATGTGTATCCAGAATATGTAAAGAAGTCTCAAACTCAATAACAAGGAAACAACCCAATTAAAAAATGGGCAAAGGACTTGAAGAGACATGTCACCAAAGAAGATATACAAATGACAAATAAGCACAGGACAAGATGCATTAGTAATCGGGGAAATGCAAATGAAGCCAAAATGAGATAAAGGGACGGATGACACAAGTGCCGACGAGGCTGTGGGGTGACCAGAGCTCTCCCACACGGCTGGCGGAGGGCAGAAACGCAGCACCGCTTTGGAGGACAGTTTGGTGGCTTCTCAAGCAGTTACACATGCGCGTACGCTACAACCCAGCAATCCCACGCCTATGCGTTTACCCAACTTAAATAAAAGCCCACATCCAAAACTGGTACATGAATGCTTACAGTAGTTTTACTGCCCCAAACCTGAAATAACCCAAATATCCCCAAACTGGGGAAGTGGACAGACTGCAGGACTTGCAGACAACGAGACAGTATGAGCAAGGATTAACGGAGGGGACGGACTTGTGGTACCTCGACGCCAGGGGTCGTGTCCTCCTCATGATGCGAGGAGGACAAAGAAAAAGTGAGACTTGAAGGCTACATACCGTACGAGTCCATTTATATGACATTCTGGAAAACACAACGCGACCGAGCTGGAGGCAGATCAGTGGTGGCCAGGGGTAACAAGGCAGCAGATGGCCTGACTACAAAGGGGGACAGTAAGAGGATCCTTTTGGAGGGCAATGAAACCGCTCCGCACCTTGGCTGTGGCAGTGGTTACATGACTACGTGTATTTACCAAATTTCAGAGACCTGTTCACTGAAAAGAGTGACTTTTGTTGTACGCGAATTAAAATTCACTTAAAAAATGTTATGGAAAGATATTTACAAGGCATTAAGTTCCCAAACCTTCTTGGTTCACAATGTCCTTAGTGTCCCAAGTAATTTCTTCACTGTGCCCCTAAACCAAAGAACATACCCACCAACTTAGGAGCTTTAACCCATTTCCCACTTAGAGAAAAAAAAAAGTGCTCACTGCCATGTTCATTTAATTTAGTAATATTTTTTCATGTGATAAATGTCACAGCACAGAACTTTGGGGGTGAGGAGGTAAGGACTGTAATCCACAAGTTATCTCAGGGTAAATGTTGTAGCCACAAATGCCACAATAATCCCAACTTTACTGAGGTATAACTGACATACAATTAATTGTACATACAGGGTCCAGCACAAATAACGTCCCTTTTTATGAGCTGGTAATCTATACCAAATCTTTTATTACAAAGTCATAAGCCTGTAATTCTGTAACATAGCCATATCACACTCAAGCACGCGTTAGGTGACATTTTAGATGGAATGTTCAAATTGCTGTCCATCTTGTGCAAGACATTCACATACAGGGCCCAGTTACTTCGGCTGGACCCTGCATTTAAAGTGTACAATTTCATACATTTAACATATGCACACATCTGTGAAACCATCATACAATCAAGATAGTAAACATCTATCACCCCCAAAGGTTTCTTAGTAGCCTTTTGAAAAAGAAAAAAACACGTTAAGTGTCAGTTGGAGATGGGGATAGGTGTTGGTAGAATTGCGGGGGGTGGAGTGAGTGAAAGATGAACTTCCTATGTTTTTGTATTTATTTCACTAACTATAAAATGAGCATGCATTTCTTTTATAATTTAGTATATGTGCTGCTGAAGCAAGCACATTCTTTTATAATTTAAAAACATCAAACAATACAAAGGGAAATTCTCTCCAAATAATAAGAGCAAATCTCCAAGAAATGTCTCACTACCATTTAAAGTAGAAACATCATTTTCTGGACTCCAAAAAACACTTTATGGTTTAATCTGCTTTAGTTCATCGTTGACAAAGGTCACACGTGTGGAGAGGAAGGGGGGACACTGGAACCCTCATACACTGTGGAGGGATGTGGTGTGGCCGCTGGGGACAACAGTCTGGAGGGATTTAACTCCTAGGTAAATACTTGGGGGAAGTGAGAACACGCATGCACACCCAAGCTGACACGTGAAGGCTCACGCAGCATTACTCATAACTGCCAAGCAGCAGAAACGACCCAAATGTCCGCCACCAGGTGAATGCATGAGTCCATCCCCCCATAACAGAAGACTATTACTCAGCAATAAAAAGCAGCTCTGGCACATGTGGTGACAAGGAGGAACCTTGACAACACTATGCTCAGTGAAAGGAGACCACTAACATGCAATGTCCCTGTCAGGCAACGCGACAGAGACTCAGAGGAGGTCAGGGGCTGCCAGGGGCTGGGCGTGAGGGGTTAGGGAGGAACAGCAGTAGTAACGGGTTTCTTTTAGGGGATGAAAATGTTATGGAATTAGATGTGAAGAAGGCTGCACAATCCCGTGAATGTATTAAAAACAATTCAATGTACGATACTCAACATTTTAAATGGGCAAATTGTATGCTATGTGAATTCTCTCAATACATCTGTTAAAAAACCATATAGCAGTCTAATTGAATAGGCAACATATTTAAAAGAAGTAAGCATGAGAGTATAATTCCTTAACACTTTGGATTCTTCAAAGTAAATGGAACTGAGGTTTGGGTTGAATGAAACCAACAATGAGCTAACTGCAGGATGAGAGTTGGGTGGGTGTGTCCTGACACCAGCACTGACAGAAGCAGGCCGGCTCAGCCAATCGGGATGGGCTGTCCTGACACCAGCTTGATCCCATCATTGTTTCCACTCCGCCCCATCATCAGAATTTTCCTGCACAGGTATGGACAACATGTTTACTTCTGTATGTGGTTATGTATGGGCATTATCCCAGTTTAAAGAGGATGAGGTAAGCACAAATGAAAGTTCTAACATTTCTACCCCACAGGGTAGTTGTGAGGATGGAATGAGTTAACACTTCAACTGGCCCCCAGGGGATACCCCATTTCCCTCACTGTATCATCACGGTAAGACAGGACACATTATGAAGACGTTCATTCTTCCAGGGGCAAGTACCGATTCATGGGAGGCGCTGTCTGTGAGTCCGGGCGGAAACTCAGGGTTGGGCCACGCTGGCCAGGCTGCAATCACTTACCATGTGGACTACTTCAGGGTAGATGGGCTCTGTGATCACATTGCGATTGTGGGTGATGTATTCTACCATCTCGCTGAGAGCAGCTCGCTTTACTTCCTTCCACTTGAGGTCACTTAGCGGATCGGAAACGAAGTCAAAGAGGACGCAACACTGACGTAACTTCTGGATAAAAAGCTTCTCTTGATCAGCAGGAGGAACATCTGCAAAGCAGAGAGCAAAGATGTGGGTCACGAACACGCTCAGCCGCGTCACTGTGCCACACCCCAAAGCCCTCTGCTATCTTCATTTTGAATTCGTAGACGTTCAAGAGAAAAGCGAAGGGGACGGGCGACTAGAGGTTAAACATTCCTTAAAGAAAACGAAAAGGAGAAAAAACACTTGCCACTGCTCAGCACGTAGGCTTCATGGGATGAAGTTTCTATACTTAACTCTGAAACTATGTCGGGAGCGCTGGTCAAAATCAACGTCCTCTAAGTGCGTCACTGCCCGTGTGAGGGGCAGTCACCACAGGCCGGCACTGGGGAGGCGATGGAGCGAGAGGCAAACCACAGGCCCCGGCCTGGGGTGAGGGGCATGGGCACTCACACCAACATGACGACTGAGACACAGGTACAGGCAAGGCAAGAAAAGGTCACGGTCAGGCTGCCCCCGGGGGCCTGCGACGGCTGTGAACTTGCCGGGGAAGGCGCAAGTCCAAAGCACCTTTCACTCCCCCTCCGGGCTCGGGCCATCACACGTCACATATGACGACAGCAATACAGAACAGCACAAATATAACCACCATCACTATGATTTACTGAGTGCTTACCTGGGTCAGGTACCATCCTAAAAGCTCTATATGCATTTACACATTTTCTTCATGTCATCTTCATGATGGTATACCGTAGCAAGGCTAAGAAGCGGGTTTTAGAGGGCCGGTGTAGGCCAGAAAGTAATGGGGCTCTGCGTGACACTCCAGAATTCTGGGGAGCCTGGAAAGCTTCTATCTGCCGGTATGAGCTCGACAGCTTCCCCAGGGTCAGGATGAGATCGGCGTGAGATACTAATGATGGGATTTACTGATAGATGTCCTAAAATGTGTCCATGGTTTGCAAAACGTCTCCTATTTATAGATCTCAGGGACCAGTCTGTCCATGTGATCCATAAATGGCATCACGGTATCATTCAAGGGCAGAAGAGTAATTTCAAGTGTGAGACAGACCTTGGATTTTAACATAACAAAAGGTACAGACAGCTCATTAATACGGTTTCGGATTCCGTCATGAAAACGACCCATTTGTTAAGTTTTGGTGTAATATCAAACAAACGTCCCCAGCGATCAGAAAGGTGGTTAAAACACTCCTCCTCTCCCCAACGACATGCCTTCCGACACTTCAACCAGAACGCGCGGCAGCAGGCAGGAGAGCCGAAGCATCTCCAAGACACCAGAGAGTCAGAGACTTGCAAAAACACACAACAGTGCCACCCTCTCACTAGATTTGTTTTTGTTCTAGAAAATACGGCTATTTCCACAACAGTATGTTATTTCTGTTAATATGTAATAGATTTGTTATTTTTTACTGAATTTGTAACACTTAAAATTTTTTGTGTGTGGTTTAATTTCAATGTGGACAGTTACTGGTAACCAAACCCACATCACAAAAGCTCTCTGGGGTCCTATGTAATTCTTTGGAGATGCAGGGGTCCAGGGACCCCTGGGCGTGCCGCCCCACCCTCAAGCGCTCCTGTGCTCACCACCTCACTGTACTTCCCCTCCCCATCCTCGTTCCTGCCCCTAACTGTCCATGTCTGGGTCAGGGGTCTTCTACAGGCCTTTCCCTACTTCCCAGGTGGACGAGATGTGTTACTTGGTCATTTGTCACTTCCTGTTGCTTTGCAGAGGTGCTAGGGTGCTTAGTATTTCTTCCTCAGCAAGAAGCTTTCTGAGGGCAGGTGCCAGGTGACTTTTTCCAGTTCTCTCTCTCCCCTAATGCCCAAACCTGAATCAATCTACTTTGTGGGGAACTGTGGTTCTGCCAGTGTCTGTAGGGGCGTGCAGGGATGTGGGTGAGGGGGTAAGATACACTGCCTGCAGGATACTTAGGAGACCATGTGAACCAACATTTGATTCATGAACACATGGCTACTCAGTGACTGGTCATTTTCAATGAGTAATAGGCGTTACAGTGTTTGGGTCCCTAACATTCAAACCTCCAGCCTTTTTCCACGAAGAGCTGCCCTTCTGTGAAATGCCTCCTCATGGCTGACTTCAGCCTGACTCTCTTCTATACCCTGGTTCACCAGTTTGCCGGGATCACCTCCCATGAGTTCCAGGTGCGGTGACAGCTAGTGTGTTTGGAGCCTCTGGGGCCTCTCTTGCTCTTGGCATTGGGGAGACGTACCCCAGAGGGCCACCCTGACACCCTTCACTCAGCACCTGCTCTCAGCATGGCTTCTGAGAAGTGGGGAGGGGGAACCCCACCAAGCACTCTTCCTCATGGACCCTCACAGGACAGCACCAGGCACCATGCGGACATGAGGACAAACACTGAGCTAAACTGCCTTGCCCACAGCGCCTGCGCAGGTGTGACTGTGTGATACACTCACGTGGATGCCGGGGTCATCTGGGGTGGCATCAGAGAAATCGCACACACATGGAAAGGCCCTGAACGCACTGCTCACTTTTAAAACATAGTAACTGACATGCAGACTCAGGGGTCACCAAAACACCAGCACAAATCCACTGTAATTAGGAGGCAAGGGCAGAGTCAAATGTTTTTTCATAAAATTTCTATCTAAAATTTCTCTAAAAGGTAAGAAAATCTCAACTTTCTGGAAATTATGTCAAATCTTCCAGGGTTCCACACAGCTGAAGTGTTTACTATTTTTGTTTACAGTTTATTGACACCTTTGTGATTATAATCTCATAAACTCTCTTTACTTTTTAGAACTTCATTTGACAATGTAAGTTTTACAATTTCACTGTTTTTAAAAAAATTTGTAACAGTCAAGTTGAGTTCAACAATAAAAATATTGTGTCCTTAGTCACTATCAAATGTGCAAGTTAAGTGAGCTGCCTACTGGTCGGCACGCTGAAAAAAATCTACTTTCCGCTATGCTACGATGACTGGGCCACCAGGGGATAAAAATTGTGGAAGCACATGCTTTATGCCTTTAGCTTTAACAGTATAAATGAGTTATTTTTGTAATTAACAAATAAAGTATTTGTAAGTTAGGAATGCTGATCTTGAAAGACGAAGAAAGGCATGACAAGACACAACGTGAGGGAGAGGAGGGGAGAGGACACTGACTCGCAGCCTCTGAAACACCACCGAGAAGGTGGAGATGAGAATGTCCGTGTTCCTCTTTTAAAAACAGATTTACTAAAAGGAAGCCTGAAGTCAGTAAATGATGACTACAGATGCTTCGTAAAGGCCACCATTAGGGGAGGTGGGAGCCCCCACTTCCGGCCCCCAGTGAGGGAGGGTGGCACCAGAGCAAATTCCACAGGGTGGACCCCTTTTGCTGACCCCTGACCTCCAACATGGGGGCAAGCCCCAGGGTTACTCAAGGTGGTAACAGAACCTCCACCTACAGTTTCTTTTGCAAAGAGTTAAAAAAAGTAAGAGGTGCTAGTATTTAACCTACAGGCTGATACACGCTGTCTGGAGGTGTGTATCTGGAGACCAGGGCCAGGCAGGCTTTCCCAAGGGAGTCCTCAAATGGCTACTCATAGCAGAGCCAAGTTCCCAGGTGATGCAAATAGGTACCTCAATCACAGAAGGGACCGAAAGACGTGACGTGATACATTTTAACCACCAACTTGTAGGATGTGATAAGGCTGAATTATAATACTAAATTGCCGATAAACACCAAGCGGCATCACGTGAACTCTGTGACAGAAAAAGAATTTTAAAGAAGACCAGGCCCACTTCCACATGATAAGTCTTGGTGAAAAGAAATACTCCAACATACAAAACGGACCAACTTTCTGCACGCCAGATACAGAAGAGAGCTGAACCAGAAGTTCCTGGTACGTACATGATGGCTTTTCCCAAATAACCATGACCCATGACCCCAGTGAAACAGAGACAGAGCTGCAAAGTACAGGCCTAGAGACGGTCCACTAGACAGATGCCCCAGGGGGCCCCCATGAGCGTGCGAACTGCCTGGTCACTCAGCAGCCCAGGGAGTACACCACCGTGAGGAGTGTTCCTTCTGCCTTCTTCGCGTCACGGCGCACGGGGCCCACGGGGGTCTAAGAAAATATGAACCCGTGAGCCCACCACAAGCCGTGCCAAACAGAAACACATGAGCAAGTTCTCCGAAAGCAAAGAGCCAAACCTTCAGCCATGGCGTCACCTCCTCTTTCTTGTCATTTATTCCCAGTGCAAAGTGAGCGGGGAAAGAGTTAAATCCAATTACTAACCATGTAGAGTGAGTTTGGGATTCTTCATTAACACGCACTGAATTTCACTTGAGCTCTATTTCCTACAGGAGGAAGCTCAGCAGATGGCAAGTTTCCCCCATTAAGAAAACAAAAGCTCAGCAGTATTATTTTGTTTTTGTAAGAGGAAGTTCATGCATCATTTTCTGAAATGACCACGTTCCCCCAATCTTTCCTGTGTCCTGTCCTAGGTCAGGCGCCTGCAGACGCGGGGTGCTCCTCTGCTGCCTCTCGGCTGCGCCCACACCAGAGCCCGAGTTCCCAGCACCGCAGGACGCGACCTGCTGCCCGCGAGCGTCAGCCCAGCACTTGCTCCGCTCCAGGTCTGGACTTCTCGGGGCGCTTTCAAATTCCCACGGCGACTTGGGGAGAAAGAAGCCTTTGAGTTTGAGGCCTTCCGTCTGTGAACATAAACTACTTCTCCAATTACTCAAGTTTTCCTTAAATACCTTTCGATAAAGTTTTATAATTTTCTCCTAAAAATGTACCGCACATCATTTTTTAAGATTCATTCTTAGTTATTCGTGACATTCCAATGTTACTGTAAATAGTATCTTTAAAAAGGCAACGTTCTAACTGCTGCTGCGATAGAGAACATGGGCACCCCTCTTGTATTTAGCTGGCTTGCTTGGGGCTCGTTAATTCTAGTAACAATCTGTGAACCCCTCCAGTTGCCTGTGTGCATCGTCCTTTCACCTGCGAACGCTGACAGTTCTCGCCTGAGCAGTGCCGCCAAGAATCGGTGGGGGTGGCACCTCACTCATTCCCCACCTCAGAGGGAAGCGCTCGCTGGCTCTCCACCACGTTGATGCTCGCGCTAGGGCTCTGGGGACAACATTTACCGGATTAAGGAACTGACCTACAGGGTCACAGCTATCCTCGTCCACCTCAGCAGAGACTGTGGACCCGGGTAAGTGAACTCTGATGCGTGCGTGGCAGTGCAAAGGGCCAGCACCAAGTAGGACCCTGGGGAGGAAACACCCGGTGGGGCTTGCTGTTCCAGAAATGCAGACTAACTGCAAAGCTCCATTACCAAAAACAGCCGAGCCCTGGAACACCACGGAGAGGATCTGAACAGACCCATGCACATGTGGGTGCCTGATTTATGACAACTGCGTTACAGAGCAGTGAAGGAAGGTCAGCTTTTACATACACGGTGTTGGGACAAGAAGGGAGGGAGAGAAGGAGGGAGGGAAGGAAGGAAGGAATAAAAGAAGTAACTGGATCACATCATATACAAAAATAAATAATTGTCTTTGCTTTTTAAAAGGAACTCTTTAGTTACACAAAAATATGTTTATATGAAAAAAATAAAAACAAGCTCCTGGAGAGTTAGGTGTTAAATGTGAAAGACAAAGCTCTGATGCATTTAGAAAATAATACAGGAAAATACGGTATGTGGAGAAAGAGGCAGAGAAGGACTTGAGACCTAAGAATAATCATGAAAAGATTGGTAAATTGAACTATATAAAATCAAATAGTTTTCTTCATCAAGACACTGCCAGGAATGAAAAGACAAGCTGCAGAGTAAGGGAACTATCTGAATACAGATAGCCAATGGACTCATGTCCAGAATATATTAACATTTCCAATGAATCGGTAAGAAAAATCCAGAGTACTAATAAAAATGTAGCACGAGTCTCAACCAGGCCCCTCACAAAATACACCCAAATGGCTGACCACATAAGAAGGGGCCATCGCCCATGAGTAACTGGAGAAATGCAAACTGAAACCACAGTGGGGTACCATTAGACGCCCAACAGATGGACAGTCGTTCAGCAGTCTGAGCACGAGGTGTAGACAGGGCTGGCGGGCTGCAGGCCGGGCTGTCCCACGGGCAGCGGTGCACGCACGCCTGTGAGTCTGGGACTGCACTCGGGGCTCCCACGCACACGCACCACAACGGATGTCAAGAACCTTCTCAGCAGCACCAGCAGCCCAAACGCCAGCGGTCATGGGTATGACACAACACTCCAGAACTCTGGAGATGGAGGAAGCACAGTGCACACAGCGAGGCGGAAGCGTACAGAGCGCTGCCGAGTGAAGGTGCGGAGACACAAAGGCTTACCTTGGTTCCATAGCTGCACGCACATGAAGCACAGGAGCAGTGTCGCTCCCACCCAGACGGGGCCCGCGGGCGGTGGCTAAGCGGCCGCTGGTTCTGTAGTTACTCGGCATACTTACCTGTTTTGTACACTTCTGTATGAGACTTGTATTTCCAATTAAAAAGGCCACAGAACACAGGCATGCTGCAAAAGAAGAACCCTCTCTTTTTCCACAGGCGACCACTGCTGCCAGCTGGTGTCCCCCAGAGCTGCCCCACGCACACACTCCAGGCCCGGGTACATGCGAAGCCCATCACGCCGCTGAGACGAATGGACCCCGAAAACCTCCGAACTAACGTCCATTTAGTTGGGACTGGAAAACCCACACACGGGGCACGTGCACACACGCGCCCACGCCCACGCCCAACACATTTTCTAATGTCCCTTTACATAGTGTTTATTTTGAAGAATTTAAGCTCTGGAAACCTTTTTTTTTTTTTAATTGAAAAAAAATTTCCCCATCAAGATGAGGTTCTAAGTGATTTCTAGTTGTTTTTTATTTATATAGAATTTCTCCCTCTCTCCCCTAAGAAAAGATCAGCAATTGGGGTCCCAATGTATAATAAACTGTGGTCTGACGTGCTGACCAGCTTTAAAGTATCTCCTGTGAGGTCTCAGAGCAGGCTCCAACCGCAACTATACAGACTGTATCATAAGGAATTTAATTAAAAATTCATCCAGGCACTGTCCTAGGCCCTAACAGTACAGACATAAATTAAAACATGATACAGTAGCCCCTCCATCCGTGGCTTCAGTTACACATGGTCAACGGCAACCCCAATTACATGGAAAATTCCAGAAGTAAGCCATTCATAAGTTTTAAGTCATGTCATTCTGACAAAATCCTGTGCTGTCCCACTCTGTCCCACCCAGGCCATGACTGACCCCTCTGGCCAGCATATCCATGTGGTACAGGCTGCCGGCCCGTTGGTCACCTGGCACTTGCTGCCTCGTGTGGCATCGCAGTGCTTGTGTGACCCTCACAGCAGCCTGGTGCGCCCTCCCAACGTCCACGCCGTTCGGCTCCCTTCACCTCATCTGCAGGCCCCACATCAGCTCACAGCATCACAAGGGGGGTGCAGTGCCGAACAGTACAGCACTGAGAGCGCGCATCCACACAACTTCTATTACTATGTGGTAATTGTTCTGTTTTACTGTTATTGTCAACTCTTACTGTGCCTGAGTTACAAATCAAGCTTTATCACAGATACGTACGTACGAAAAAACATAGTCTATACGGGGTTCAATACTATCGGTGGTATCTGGGGGTCCTGGAACGTACTCCCCCGTGGGGAAGGGGGGGCTTCAGGCCTTGATGTAAAACGAAACCAACCAGAACATGTGACAAGTGAGAAGTGCTATGACCAAGGCATGTGAGGTACGATGAGGGCCCCGGGGTTAGGGGACAGGGACAGAGGATCAGGGAAGTTTCCTGAGGGAACTTGAGCTTGGCCCTGGAGTGGGGAGCAGGAGCCACATCAGTTCAAGGAGGCTGAGGCCCCCACCCCCTCAGCGGGAAGAGTATCTACAGGTGCCCACTTCTCAAATCGGAGGCCTGGGAGTCACAGCACAAATGAAACCCCGCCCCCCCCCTCTCCGCAAAGACAGAGCCTTAGATCAGGAGAGCACTGGTTACAGTTTACAAACCCGAACTTAACCATACTGGATCCGTAATCACTCATCTTCAGAGAAGGGACTTTCTTCTCTACGTTGTCCTCTGTGCCTAACGCTGGCTGCGCACACAGGTATTTGTACAACAAATCAGTCAGAAGGAAACACATTTGGGTCACGTAACTGAGAGGTATCACTATTTCAAACACACTTACGTAAAAATAATGGCACGTGCATCAGAGAAGAATGCAAAGTCTACACAAACTTAAGATAGAATCAAGGTCTTCAAAGCGTCTGCGTGTGGCAGGCACCCCGCACGTGGGAGCCTCCCCGTCGGAGGCGCTCTGATAAGACACGTGGCACGCACTGGGAGCAGAGATGTGCGTCACAAGGCCTTTGAAGCCGATGGGCGGGACAACTCGATCTGGGAGTAGGAGGGATCTCTTCAGAAGTGACGCAGGGACTGAGAGGAACGTGCTGGAAGCAGCAGGACCGGCCTCAAAAGAGCAGGCTGGTGTGTGAACCCGAGTGCTTGGGCTCCTCAGGCGGCCACCGTGGCACGGCGCTCTGGTCCCGCTGGGAGCTGGCCTGTCAGGGACGGTCTGTTGCAGCGATGAGCTCTTACTCTACGAGGCCAAACGTCTATGACTCAGAAGCCTGGCGAACGTGACGGAATGAAACATTCACTTCTCTGCAGATGAAGCTGTTAAGTCTAACTTCTACCCTGACCCTTTGCACCTACGTAATTTCAAAACCGGGTTCGAGCCTGTTCCTAACTTGGCTGACGATTTCCGGAATGACAGCAAGTTTCTCAGCGTCACAACGCGAGTGTTACAGTTTGCTCAGTCTATATATACAGTTTGCGAGTTACCGTCCCCCAGGCCAGCTGCACCTTCTGCGTGATGGCTATTTCTGCCTTCCCGCTCGGTGACCCTTACGGAACGGCTTGCCCACGTGCCGTCGCGTCTCAGGCTGGAGGACACGGGGTGGTTTAACTCCAGCACAGCTGCGGGGCCTCGGGCGGCGTTCCCCAGTGGCGGCTGTGGCCTTACCACGGACAACCACCGCGCCCCCTCGTGCTCTGCACGGCACCCGGCGCCAAGGAGACCCAGCGGCACTGGTGACGCGATGCCGACAGCACTCCGGAGGACGATGTCACCACCCGCACAGGGGCCGTCTGTTTAAGAATGCCGAGCGCTGTCCACCCGTGCCCATCTTTCGTTTGGTGGCAGCGAGCCTTCCTGTCCCCAGCACACTGGAACTGCCTTCCTCCAGGCGTTCACGGCAGAGTCCAGCGCTCGGGCAAAACCCAAAGCGCTGCCCGCTGAGCCCATCAGGATAGAAATGTGGTCATAACGTCACAGTGGCCACAGGTTTCCTCACGGACACTTCCACTTTAAATATGTTTTGTTACGGACAACCTGTAGCTCAAAATCCACGATGAATCTTCCCTTTAAGATCCCACGTCTGTATTCTTCAGCGTCTTACACACCTTCACTAGCTTACACCTCCTTCCTGAAGGAGAAGATCTAACCTCGGGTCCACACTCGGGGTGCAAGTCTGCTCAGGACGAGAGAGCAGATCCCACTGCCAGTGGTTTCCCCCCAAACCTGAGCTGCCCTCCCCCACAGTCCCTTCCCTTCCCCTCCCCGGGACATCTGAAGCTTCCTTTGCATACAAAGAATGGGGTAATGGGGTAATAGGAGTATTCACTGTCCTTGCAACTTTCTACCACCAGCCCCCACCCACCCACCCTTCCTCAGGAAGTTAACTGTAATTTCATAAGGCAGGTATTTCCATTTCAAAAGCAGTGGCTGGAGCCAAGGTCTAGTTCACTCCTGCACTCTGCCCCAGAACTGGCAGCATCACCAGGGATAGAAGAAGGTAGAGGGCGAAGGGTGGCGAAGCAGGGCAGTCGGACTGGGATAAGATGACACTCAGGGGAGACCAGCTTCCTCAGAAAACCTTAAGGCAAGTGATGTCAGTGAAGGAAGTGTCCCGGAAGAAACACATGATTTCTAGACCCCACCACGATAAGAACAGGGGAAGGCATGACTTACTCTAAGCCTCATGGTCCTTAAGCCATAAAACCTCTTGTGGACACCCATGTACATTCAGGAATGTGTCCCCACCTCCTGGGACAGGTGATGCGCAGGGAGAATGCATTAGTAGAATCTGAAGCCTTGGCTGTTTTATAGGGAAAGATTCAGACAAGTCACACTCCTAGTAAGTAGTAAAGATACAAATCCCCGAACAGCCTGATCCCGCCTAAGAACCTAGTTCTAGAACGGCTGTGGGGAACAAGTTAGACGCTCACAACTGGTACAAATGTGCCCACGTTCAGCACCCCGGCTAGAGCCCACATCACCCCGTCTTCCACCCAGATGAGCATCCGTGGCGAAGCGTTGCATACTAAGCGATCTTACTGCACCCGGTGGCCATAGCTCCAGTTACACGATAGCTCGTTTAGTTAAAGCACAAGGACAGGTACCATTTCAGGAAAAGTAGCTGTTTTCATCACATTTGACAAACAAGAAGTTGCCAAAGGGAAGATTTCAGAACTTTTAATGTCTGCCAGCAGAGAGAACAGTGCAGAGCTAAGGAAGCAGACCGAAAATACAAGGGTCTGGCAGAAGTCGCGCCCCTTTTACAGCAGTTACGTCAATGTAAGCGTTACGATGCCATTACGTGTTACAGAATTACATCTCACGACGGAGGGGCGTTACTTGTGCCGGACCCCGTATAAACATTGTTTTCACTTTCTAGTTTAGGCCCTCCATCCCCTTTCTCTGCAGCTCGCCTACGGCTGGTCCAGAGCTGCAGCAGCAAGGACCAGTGGGCTCTGCATGCAGGACCCGCAGAGAGCGCCCCGAAGTGATGCAGACATCACGAAACACATGGGGAACCATGACATCACGGACTGTGTGTACGTGCGTGCCGTCCACCCTCTGGGGAGGCGAGGCAGAAGAAATCAGTGCTAGGCCCTCCCAGCCCCAACTTCCAGGATCTGCTGAACCTACTCATGTCCACACACGCCCTCCGCCCACCCCTTCAGGATCAGTAATAATTGTGTTAGTGGGAACCCAGGCTGGGTTCCTGCCTTCATCTCACCTGGTCATCATCCAAGTGTGCTATCGACACTGTGCGTGCCAGTCAGGAGGGAAGGGGGCTCCTTCCTGTCTCCAAGGGCCTGCGGCCTCCCGGGGACCAGACAAGCCTTCCCTGGGGCTTCCTGACCTGACATGGATGTCACTGTAATCTCGCTGCAGTTTGGGAGGCACACAGAGGCCCAGAGGGGGTGTGGCATCTCCACCTCCCCCGTATCCCAGCAAATGACAGGCGCTCAACAGATGTGTCATAAACTAGTGACGCCAACGAGGACACAGCGCAGGTGTTCATTACAGAGACTTCTGCTGTGCAGGGCAGTCCCTTTCAGGAGGGGTGCCCTTGGGCCGGTCCGGGTGCACCCCTCCTGAAGAGGCAAGAAGGACTCTTTGAGGCATCACCTACGTGGAAAACCACACTGCTTGCCCCTGTCATGTCTCAAGTGACACTTAAATGACAAAGACAAGGTTCTGAACTCAGAGCTTGGCTACAATAAGACAAAAACCCAGAAGGTTGCTCCTGTAGGAAGATGTCCCGTGTGTGTGGCAGGTGTGACTGCACAGGCCTGGTCCCCAGGCTGAAACAGGAAGGTCATTTGGGGTTGACACCAGCACCGTGTGTACTCACGCCTGCATCTCCTTCATGGCGAGGTGGCAGGGGTCATCAGCAGTGACACTGCTCTGCGACATGTCCCTCCCACACATCACTGTAACAAGGGCTGTCATGGCTCCGAGGCAGAGAGTTCAGGTGGGTCCTTGGATGACGTGCACCATCGGCACTTTATAGAAGGGCCCGATTACATCACGCGCCCTAAACCGCACACAGCTGTAATACATTCAGCTCTTTGCCCAAGGCGTTGACCGAAGGCCCATTTCCCTGGAGGAGAACATGCCACCTCAATATCTGATGTTTTATGGTGAGTTAAAACATGAAACACTCTCACGTTCTGCATGTGCTGAAACAATTCGGCTGGTCCTTTCCCACGTGTCTGATGCAACCTGCACAGGAAGCTGAGGTTGCGCTCTGACTCACGTACGCGCCCACCTCATTCGAGCCCCACCTTCGTGAGGCGGCGAGGTTTGGTGGGGGTTAAGTGTGCCGGTGCTGTGGGGGCTCTGCGTTTGGGGCAGTCATGTGGAGGCCAGGGGAGAGGAGCTTCCCTCCCCTGTGGGAAGCTAGGGGCAGCTGCTGCAGGTGCTGTCAACAAGAACCACACGCAGGAAGTTCCCCAGGGGCGCAGCGTGCCAGGAAAAGACAGGATAAGGGTGCTCTTCGTCCCAAACCACGCCTGAGGAGGTGCCAGGGATGTGAGACGCCAGCCTTGGGGTGGCTCATCCATCTTGGGCCCTGCTGTCCCCGTTGGTCTCAAAGGATCTCCACTCGGCAGGCACATCCCACCCTGCCCCTGGAACCTGTATTCTTGACTGCTCTCTGCATCGGAAAGCAGGGGGCTGTATTACAAAAGGAACACCATGGTGGCGGACCCACCAGTGACAGTGCCTGTCTGGACACAGGGTGCACTCGCGGGACCTGCAGCAGGATGCTGTTGCCAGTGATCTGAGCTAGTGCCATATGAGGGACTCTCCACTGTCCAGTCCTCTAAATTCTAGGCCTCTGCATAAGGTACCTACAAAGATGTGCTCTTTATGGTCCAAGTTTTATAGTGAAATCCAAACAACTTGTGCTCGTGGCGCTGTGAGGTGGTCACTAGGCGCAGCTGTCCCTGCATTTCCGACGTTGTGTCCTTCACTTTGCAAATATTTCTATAGCCCCCCGAGAGCAGGCAGCAGCAGAACCCAGGCGGCTAGAATGTGGGGCGGGGGGGAAGCAGGAATTGCTGTGCTGGAACCCAGCTCCGTCTGTTGCTGCCTTAGTGACCTCGGGCAGAGTACTTCATCTCTTCGGGCCTCAGTTTCCTCAGCCAGCAAACGGGGACAGTATGTGGAGATGCTGTCAATTAACAGATAAGGTGTGCTCAGAGCTCCTAGTTTTTGTTTGCTGCTAACTGGATGTGAGCAGATCTGTTCGCTTTTCTCACTCAACCCTGTTTGTGCTTCTATCCTTGAAAAACGCCAGTCATGGGAGCACGCTGACTTCCACCCTCTCCAGGCATTTCCAAGTCGGCCACTAACGCACTGCACTCGGCAGCTAAGTTGGTGCCTCAGAAAAGGCGGCATCTGCACGCGGTGGGGCCTGGCCGCGCACAACACAGTTACGCAGACGTGCTGGCCGACAGCACAGCGGCTGCGCCCTGCTCTCCCGGAACAGCAGGGCGGTGTGGCACAGGGCGGCTACTTAACGCCGCTGAAAGAACCCCAAATCCAATTATGACACATGTGTCTGCTAGGTCACAGAGGAGCCAATCTCTCCGCTGAGTTCATGGACGATTTGGGACTATCAATTTGTGGTGTAACTAGATTTGAATGAAAAAGCATCCTTAAAGTTTGATAGGCTTATGGAGGATTATGGCAGACCCAGGTTTTTTGGGTGAAGAGAGGGGCGGGGTGGTGGGGTGGTGGGAGGAGGGCTAGAAGCTAACAAGGGAAGGAAGGTAATTAATATCGGGAAGCAGCGAGCAGCCCAGGGTGACCCAGCTGTGACCTGCTTCTTGGTATTTAGGGGCCTCAGTTACCCCATTTGAGAAATGAGGCTCTTTCCAGCTCCACGAGACTGTGGAAGGGCCTTTCTCTCGGAGAGGAGTGTGTCAGCAGCAGTTCCCAGAGGGGAAAAGATGGAAACTCAACGGTGTCTCTAGACAGAATTGGGAAGAACAGTGTGGTTTTTAAAAAACTCAGTACAGGGAGTTCCCTGATGGTGTAGCGGCTTAAGGCTTTGGCGTTGGCGCTGTCAGCGCTGCGGCCTGGGTTCGACTCCCAGTCAGGGAGTTACCCACATACCAAAAAGCAAAAAAAACCAACCAAAAAACAAACCAAAAAAAACCAAAAAAACAAAACAAAACAAAACTCAGTACAGTAACTGGTAAGTGGGTACCACAGGGGGAAGCGTGTAAAAAGCCAAGGGCATGAGCCTATGTGTGAATGCCTTTTCTCTGCAGCTAGCTGACCACTGGGCTTTAAGTGAAATTGGAACTGACCTAACGTGAAGTATTAACATGTATTACATATTTTTGAAGAATTTTGTTTTCAGAAAAATGATACAGGTTCACTGTATGACAAAAAAAAAATCCAAACAACGTATGACAGGGAAACTCAGAGTGATGCACTGAGGGCGGCCTGACGCACGTTTACGCAGGCTCTTCGTGCACACGGACGTGCTGGGTCCTGTGGACACGTCACTGGGCATCACGCGTCACCTGCTCCTGTTTTGACCTCCCTCATCTATGTCAAGAATGTCCCATAGATCGATAGACCAGCATCATTTGTAACTGCTTGGAATTTCACTGCACATGTGTGCTATAACTTAATAAACCAAGACAGTTTTTTCAGTGTTTTTTTAAAAAAATACATTACAAGTAATGCTTAGATTTGTGATTATAGATGGAAGATGGAACACATTTATCTAGTTCTACTCCCTTCTAAAACCTCACTAAAAAAGATGGTGAACTTTGTACATGGCTTATACCCTCCTGCATGGTGATGTGACTGCTGGGTGAGAGCAGGTGGAAGAGGAAGACTGGCCTGACAGCCCGGGAGGGGGCTGCGGGGAAGACCCCCGGGTGTCCCAGTGAGCATGGCCATGGGCCCGGGGAAGCAGGTGCAGGGCCAGGACGGAGGCTGGTGGAAAGGTGTGTCACAGCTGTCCTCTGCAGGCCTCTTTGCTCCCTGGTGATGGCAAAACCAGAGGACTTTCCTCTGCAGCAAGAAAAACCTGAGAAAATACTTCTTAAAAACCAAGTGTTTTTAAAGGCATCAACGAGCTCACAAAATAGTGAGGGGTTGCAGGATGGAGAAAGCAGACAACAGAAACCCAAAGAGATGAGCCCTGCATCTGGGATGCCCTCCTCTTCTAGAAGAGGGGAACTGCTTCCTGGGCAGCGGTGGGGGACAGTGAAGCAGGAAAGGAACCCAGGGTCCTGGGGGCGGGGTGGGCTGGCCAGACCCCTGCTCACTGACCATAAATACACGAGGCCAGACAACTAAGTTTGCCAACTTGCCACCGAGCGCTTACGTTGGCAGCACTGTACGAAAACTTGGTAAGGTGGCATAGCCTTGGCAAGGTGGCAAGTTCACGAACTTAACTGTTAGATTTTGCCCACAATGACAGCTCTGATGGCCATTCCAGAAAGAGAGCTCCAAAACCGCTTTGAAGGGTGGACTAGGCGCTGGCGTCAGTGCACAGCTTCCCAAGGGGAGGACTTTAACTGTGACCGTAGTGACACTCAGCAGTGAGGTATTCAGAACTTTTTCTAGAACAAGTTAATGAAATGGATTGTCCGACCTTGTAACGTTAGAGAAATGACAAAGCAAATGTGGGACAATGCTGAAAAAAAACAGGTAAAACTTGATATAAACATAATTCTTTGTACCTTCAACTTTCTGTACATTTGAAACTCTTTTAAAACATTAAAAACAAACACGCCACAAAGGAGGAATGGAAGTTGACTTTTGCCACCTTCAGATTTACCGGACGTCGCCCTTTCTGCGGACCTATTAGTCCGAGCTGCACGAAGACTCCGCTCCTCCCTCAGCAGCCCACCCAGGTTTTCTTCACCTGCCCTTCCCACCCTCACTCTGCTGCCTACCCCACTTCCAGAACCAGCACTTGGGTTCTATCCTTTCTGTTTTCTGTTTCCTAATTTATGCATCTGTGCGTTGTCTTTATGCAATGCACGAACTCTTTAATTTAAATTTCTTCCCATTCTTATTTAATAACCGTGTCTGTACTTGAACTCTGTGTGCTGTCACATCACACTCGTTCTCTGGAGGCACTGGTGGCCCAGGGGCCATGCACACAGCCCCAGCGGGGCACCTTGGCTCCGCAGTCCTCCTGCTCACTAGTCACGTCCTGGGTGGCTGGCTGAGCCTACGTCCCGTCCACTCTACGTGCATGGGAGCTGGTGGTACGTCCTTCGGGGTGGACATAAGGAGTAACTGAGGTGACAGATGGAAATGCTCAGCACGGTCCCTGTGACAGTTGTTCTTACTACTGGCTGTTCTTCACTTGACGACATGGTTGAGTGCCAGGTACTGTTCTAGACTTTGAGGACAAAGCTTTCAACCCAATAGGCAAGGTCCCTCCATTCATGGAGGGTTCACTCAAGTAGGGGAAACAAGCAAGTAAAAAAAAAAAAAAAAAAAAGGAGGAAATAGCTAATAAACAAAACCGCTTCAGGAAAGGAGAAGCCCTAGCGATAGGCTGGACGGGGCTGGGGCCTGCCCACGCAGGTAACTCCCTGCAGGAATGTGGGTGCTGGGGGAGGGGGGCCAGCACCGACAGGAGACCCACCTCCTGCCCTGTGCTAACTCTCACTGCCTCCCGTGAGAGAGTGCGGTTTCTGCTTATTTCGACTTTCTGGATACCACAGAGGCCTTCTCTGTGAGCGACTAGATGCTAAACCGAAAAACGTGGCGAGCACGTATTTCCGGATGTCCCTCTGGGTCGCTGTGATAGCTCTTGGTCACCATCTGCACGGGAGCGGCAGGGCAGCCGGGCGTGTCTCCTGCCACCACTGGCCCCATCGGTTCACTTTCAAGAGTCTCCCTAGCTGTTCCTGTTCGTTCAATCATTGCCCAGGCCACACAGTCGCGGTGGCCTCGTCACCCTGCGGACAGTGTGCTTCAGTGTGACAAAGGGATCCTGTCTCACGGAATCTCTTCTGCCTCGAGTTCAACTTCGCCCAGAATTAAAGCCTCAGCCCCTGCTTTTCTCTTGCATCTGCCTGTCAGAAACAGTATAAAGGGAGCCCCTTTAAATGGAGCGGGGGCTCCCGTCCCAGAGGAACAGCCCTGTGTATCCTACGCCTCAAACCTCTGGATGTTACAACAGGGCAAAGTCAGCCTGCAAAGGTGACAAGCAAAATACAGTGACTCCAGGCTGAAAATGAAAGGCACCGTTTAGGATCAGGGTCACTTGAGTCACGTCAGCTGCACCCACAGCATCGCCTTCTGCTCTGATCTAACTGTCCCCTCCCCTCTCGTCAAGGCCTCCGGCCTCGGTCTCCCCATCGGAACACTCTTCAGCCTCTGCCTGAATCAGTGTGTCCCGACCAGCTTTTCTTTGATGTCAAATAAACACCTGTTGCCTCTCACTTTGAAAGGCCTTTTATTTTTAGGTTAAATGCCTAACATATTCCCTTTTTCATATTTCTTCTCTATTGTTTTTAATGCCCTTTTATATATATTACCTATTTCATATTTGGATTTAAAGAACAAGGTAGAATCACATTTGTTCGATCTGTTGCAATACAGTAGTGCATATATAAGGGTAACTTAAATTTATGGAAGTAAATCCTTAAAATTCTGCTAGCCTAGATGTGTTTAACATCCTACTGGATATTATATTTAAATAAATTTATTCAGTTTAAATAGCATTTTGAAAAAGATCTTCGGATTCCTGAGATATAAATTATCCGAAATTACACTCATTTACTGTAATAATGAATATCATAGAAACTAGCGGTGAGTGTGTGCACGACCCTAGAAGCTGTGACTTTGGTCTGAAGGGCACAGAGCTCCGCTGTCCCGCCACGTGCCAGGCTGTCTCCCTTGATGGCCCCCACCAAGCAGCTGTGGTCCTTGTAAGAACACGCTCCAGGCTAACGGGCCATTAGCCAGGTGGCATCAGAGACCCCCAGACCTACAGGACGAAGGCTGCATGTTCTCCTCACCGTTCGTGGGCTCTCAATGCACCCCTAAAAGTAAGACGCTTCTCCAGGCATCGGGCAAGGAAGGGCAGCAAAGCGGACGCTCCTACCAGACCTTCTCACCTTTCTTGGGGGCTCTTTAAACACGTGCTCACAGGAGCTGAATTTAAGAAAGTGAATCTCCGAGATTGGAGGACTTTTTCTCGGCGCTTTCTGGCTGAGTCGTGTTGGGAGAGAAGTGAGTAGTCAGTGGTGGTGAATTAGAGGGTTAATTTCTGATTCTCCCAGTATACCATCAAGATTCATTCCTCTAGCCCCCACCCAGATTCCTGATAAGGCTAAATTAGTGTCTTAATGCATAAACCACCCTCTGTACAGATGCCCCCAAGGAACTTGTGTGACTCATAATCCTAAGGGACTGGATGTCAGGAACTGAAATTTGGGGAGGGATGTGCCTGGGGCCACTGGGGCAGCCGTTGGATCGCAGAGGGCGCCTCTGCAGATGTAACATGGTGGCCTGCAGGCCACCACGGCTGCTCTGAGATGCCTTATCGAGGGGTTGTTCCACGTCACCATCTTTCTCCCTCTCCTTTCCTTGCGAAGGCTATTTCTCATGCAGACTGAAAAGGCCGCGGCTCCCTGCAACTGGCCTCAGAATGGCGTCCTCACTGCTTCCAGCCCCATGTATAATCTTGATGGCCTGCGCGGGTGGACAAGGAGGGTGGGATGAGGTCAAGGGCTACCCAGTTCCAGAGCCAGGCTTGCGGGATCCATGCCAACACAGCACTCTGCCCAGATGCCAAGGTGTCCTTCATGTGTGACATCACTGTCCTGACTGGGCCATCTGGTCAGTCAGAGGAAGAGACCATTTTTGAACTGTGGATTCAGTGAAGACGGGAAGTCACAACCAGTGCACCCCCAGCCAGATCAGAGAGAAACTTTAAAGCTGATCTGCAGTCCTTTGGTGTTTCAGGCAAGCTTCTTTACAGACTCTGTTCGGGGACGGTTACTTGGGTTGAAAATTACTTGGGAGAAACAGGACTAGGCTGACCAGTCATCCCATTTTAAATGGCACAAACACAACGGTACTGACCCGTTTCAAATGGTCCATGTAGTCAGGTACTGACAGCCTAAGTTTGGCCCAGTGAGACTAGGCCGACCAGATGTGCTGTTTCAAACAGGACAGCACCGCTGTTCTCTGTCCCGTTTAAAATGGGACATCTGGTCGGCACAGACAGAACTCAAACTCAGGTCCTTTCATGCTGCGTCATCTCCAAAAAAACCCAAAGGAAATGGAAGGGAAGGGGCTTTGGGGCCAGGAGACCAGACTCAGGAATGAATGCAAAATTCGGAGCAGCAGGTTACCCCCCGTGGTAGTTTCTGAAGAATAGCACATGTCACATCAGTTGTTTCAGGCCACCTGGTGAGCCTGTAACAACTTGTGCCAAACGTTCCGAGTTGAGACTCCCCCTGTTGGCCGTCAATATCCCATCTGGCTTAAAACACCTGCTCTAGCCAGGCCAAGCTGGCCAACACTGCTCACGCCAGAGGGCTGGGGGCCGCCGTGGAATGAGACCCCCCCAAATTAATGAGAACGCCAACATGGCCAGTTAACCGCAGCACCCAGCCACAGGGGCAGCCCAGGCAGCAGGACCCCAACCCAGGCAGCTTGGGCCGAGAGTAAACAACTTGATTAGAGGGCAGTATTTTGGCCAAATCAACGCTTTTCTCCTGAAAACCAAAGCTACCAACAATGTTTTCACAAACCGGAACCTGAAACAGAAACACGGGGAGGATGGGCCCGAGCGAATCACTGCTGCGGAGGCGACTGAACTTTGTTATGCTCTGGACTCTGCGCTGAGCGCTCACGCCCTCATCACACTGAGTACCCACAAGCACCCGCCGGGAGAAGTGTCACTATTCCCATCCACGAGTGAAGAAACAGCTCCTCAGCAGGTTAAGGAACCTGTTCCAGCCGCCAGGAGAAGGAGAGACAGGCAGAGAAGCCCCCCAGCCGGTGACCGGCAGCGAGGTGAGAAGGGACAGGGGCCCGGGGGGAGATGGGAGATGTGCTGCAGTGCTGCCGTGCCCCCACTCCCATAGTTGTCGGGACCCAGGCCCCTCAGTCCCCAGGCCCAGCAGTCTCTAGGTGCAGTTGCCCCATTTCATGTGCTTGGAACCAAATGCAAGAGACCCTGGGGCTCTTCGGAGAGGGCATGTCTTAGGGTGTCCCGCACTTGGGGCATTCGCCAACACTTTCGCGACTTTTGCCACAGCTGTGCACAGCGGTGCTATTGTTTACTTGGTGCTTCTCTTTAAATTGGCCACACTTTTTACTAAGTGATAATAACCCAAGAAACCATGGGTATGACATGCTAATTATGTGGTTTATATTCATCAGTCTCTAATTATTAAAATAGTGCTCAACTCTGAATCTCCAAGTCACCTCCTGTGCCACCAGTGGTGTACATCTTCCACAGTCAGGGGAGTCCTGGGCTGCCCACGGAAGGTGGGAAGGAACAAACAAGACCCCCTATTTCACTTAACTCACAGATTTCTATGCTGACTGTTACTGCTCAACAAAGCGTAGGATCGGGAGTCTCCATTTCTTGTCCTGAATGAGGACCAAGAGGGTCGTTCTACCCCTACTGCACCCTGTTTCTTCTCACAGAAAGGACAGACAGACGATTCCTCTCAGACTTTGCTGTGAATTAAATACTCTTCAGGAACCCAGTGTTAGAATCTCCACCAATTTTAGGCTATCGACTAGTTCTTTTCGGTTTTGCCTTCAAATTTACAGTATAACATTGCTGCTAATTTTTGACCATCTTTGGGCAAATTAAACTCAACTTCCGCCACGTAAACAACAGGCTAATTCTTTTACCTTTTTGAGGAATGTGCTATAAGCAAGTGGAGCACCCCATCTCCTTTGTGCACCTCCAGGGGATTTTGTGTCACAGCAAGAAGGAAGTTTAAAAGATGCTGTGCCCATTGGCCCGTTAGTAGCATAAAATCTTTTCTGAAACCATGTTGAGTAATTCCATTTGAAAGTTGAATTGGCCCTCCAAACTGGCCTCTAGTAAATTTCTTTTCTTTAATATACTGTTGAATATATTCTAATATTTTAGGCCATATCAAATTCCTTTTTAGAAGTAGCCAATGTATAAATAATGTCCTACACAAATATGTAAGCATGCTTTAAACATTAGGCTGTCTGTCACAGATGCCAACAAGAAGGACCGTATTTCATTTGGGGTAAAACAAACAAAACAGACATAAGCCACCCCACCTCTGCCCGTTACAGCTGAGCAAGGCGCCTGCCCCCCTCCGCGCTCTGTCAAGGTCCATGCATGCACGCACACAGGGCAGTGAGTTCTCTGCACGTGGGCTTCTGGCCTTACCTCTCGCACCGTGCGCGACAGCCATCGGACTCGACCGTGCTCGCCAATGTGTGCCAAACGACGACAGTGGCAGTAAGGGCTGAACGCAGGCCTGCACCCTACCGCCCCGCCCCCTCACTGGCACGCCCACCTTTCCTTCACCTTCACTGTGGTTTGCTCTGCAGGTTTGCTCTGCCAGATCCCCCTGTCAGCCTCTCCTCACCCTCCTCCTGTCCCTCCAGGCCACGTCCCTGCCGGCCTCCTCCAGCCACTAAGGCTGTAAACTCCCCGAGGGCAGGCTCTCCTGCTGACCTTTGCATTCTTTGCTGTGTGGACGTGAAGTTTCCCTATACACCTTTAAAGTCAAGTATGTACAATCTGACCCAACTTAACAGAAATCATGTGTTTAACAGACGAACACAGACTAACACAATACGTTACACTTGAACTAGGCACCTTTGCTAGACATGCTCCATTTCATCGGACATACGTCTGATGCAGACAGCCTGCTGCCGTGTTCCTTCCAGGCACATCTCGCCAGGGACCCTGGTTCCGGGGAATTTTCTGTGCCCTGGTTTCCGCTGATCATGGTAAGCCTCATAGCAGGGCCGAATCAGGTCAGAACCTTCAAAGCCACAGCTGAGAATGTGCCTACAGTCCTCAGGTAGATGGTCCTGCCAGGGGCAGTGAAACCGGATCCCGTCTGGAGAGAGCCGTGCGTGGCTCACCGATCCTAGGCAATTCCACTTGTGGTAACTGAAGACCTCACGGAAATAAATGTTTCAGGGCTGCGCAGGTGAGCTGGTAACAGGGACCCGAGGTGACGGACGGAAGTGCTCTTCCCTAAGGACTACAGCACAGGGGGTCTTAATGCGTCGGGAACAATTTGGCGCTTTTAGGAATGACACTTCAGCTTTTGAGTCATAAATCTAAGACCTTCTGCCTCAACGACAGGCCTGAATAAAGCAGATGTGTTCTCTACAAACATGCCATTCACAGAATCTGAGGTTCCGGTAACACCACGCATGTCCTAATGTCAGTTCCAGCTCTTATGAGGCAAGAACGCCAAGCTACCAACTGTGGCAGCAGGGGCCTGAACAGAAACAACTTCTGAAAACCTTACTTTTTTGTCACTATGGACACAAAACCAGTGTTCGGTTTCTAGGAGCACAACCTCAAGACTGCAAAAAGGAAATAATGACAACAAAAGCGGGACCGAGCTGCTCGATTCAGAAGAAATGCAATCTGAAGGCATCACTTCAGGGCCAAGAGGTGGGGCCCTGGGGGCCTGGAACTGCCACCACGGGGAGCTGTGTGCTTGACTCTGCCCCTGTACCACTGGGGTGTGTGAGACTGTCCTGTGATCGGGGTCAACGAACCAGCTACACAGTGACAACACTCAACACAATTATGCAGTCCAAGTTAAGGAGAAAAATCACCTTTCTTGAAACAAATTCCACTTCAAAGAATATTATAAGAGAGCTTAAAGGCTGTGAAAAGTGAAGTGTAATCACTATTTTATCTGAAGTTAAGGCTTAGTCACTTCAGGAAACTAAGAAATCTAAACAGCAGTGAACGTTCAGAATGCCCCAGAACTTCACCTCGGGGGGCGGGGTGGGGCCCTAACCCAGCACTCCCCATTGTGGATTTCTTCTGGAAGCAGCAGGGAGAGAGCCTGAACGACACTGCACCCCAGAAACCCTAACAGGGATTCTCACTCACTCCAACGTAGTGCAGGCCCTTTTCCTTCTCCCTGCCTTCCTCTCTGGGGGAAGGGGGGCCAGATCCCTGCTGCCTTCAGGGCCCGCAGCCTGGTGGCTGCGTCCCAGTAAACACTAGGGACAGCTCCATCAGACGAGCAGGAAGAGAATCTTGACTCAGATTAATCCTGAAGGTGATTTCAGGACTTCAACTTCAGTATCAAAGGCTGTAAAAACGTGGTAAATGTATACTGTTTCCGATGTGAGAAGAAGGAAAATCTTTGCATCTCAATGGAGCGGTAAAACAAACCTTCCTGCTGTCTCAAAGCGCAATGTTTGTCTACTAATCAGCCCCTAATGATTATGCTTAGAGATACAGACAAAACACAGGGAATATGCACATGTGTAAGCATACATCGTGTGCTCACTTGGATTTATATAACCCGAAGAAACACTCCCCCTCCCACCTTCCAGTGTTATATACAATCATACTATTGAATAAAGTGGGCTTTAAAAACAACTCAGGTGAAATTCACATAACATACAATAAACCATTTTAAAGAGTACAATTCATGGCATTTAGTGCATTCACAATGTTGTGTAACCACCCCTCTCTCTGGTTTCAAAACTCATTCATTATTCAAGAAGAACACCCTGTACCCTTGAAGTGATCACTCCCATCCTCCCCACCCCCTGCCCCTGGCAACCTCTAATCTGCTTTCTGTCTCTATGGATTTGTCTACTCTGGACATTTCATATAAAAGGAATAAAAAAAAATAGGCTTTTAAAGTTACACAAAATGTCTAAAATATTATGTGGTAATTCCAAATGTAAACAAGGTAAAAATCTGGGATTTGTGGTTTAAAATGATATTCTGGAGTTAGGACTTCACAGACCAGTAACATTTCTCAAAGAATCATAAATATTGACATTGGTTTACCACCTTAACAAATAAGAACATTTAAAAAAACAGTAACCGAAAAGATAGTTTTAATACCCAAAAGGACAGCCTTGGCATAAAAAGTAGGCCTATACAGTGAATACATTTAGCGCTACGAAACGCCTCTCCCACATCACCCTGGGCAGGCAGCACCTCATCATAGAACGCACAGGTACCTGGGAGTGACTAAGCCTGGACTGATCTTTGGCATACCTGAGCCTAGATAAACTAAGTATGCATGCCCCCTGGCCAAGAACTTGATTTTCCAGAAAAACATAACTCAGAAACGAAATGGATGGCATCCTGTCAGAATGAAATCTTTTTGATGGCCAACAGGATCCCCCTCTATCTCCACAACCAACAGAGGACGGCGGTGGCTGTGCAAGAGGCACCAACACCTGTGTACGAGGCCGCGTCCTGCGCCCAGCGAGGACGTGCGCCGGCCTGGAGACGTTCTACGGCAACAGTCCAAGAAACAGCCTTCATAAATTCAAGAGCTCTAACAGGCAGGTTTCTCCCCAGCTGGGCCTTCTGAACTGGGGTATGCTTTCGGGGGTGCGGAAAGCCACAGGATGAAGACACTGCATTTCCTGAAATACGTTTTACAGTGTAGTTACATCATGTTAAGTATTTTTACATTAAACCATAATAATAAGGGAACAGACTATAAACAGAATTCACATTGCTTTTTATGACAAATCCTGAGACTTCAGAAACACACTTTGGGATTCTTAGCAGACCACACTGGGCCAAGGCCCCAGGCGCCCCACAGGAGTGGGCTCTCCCCTCAGAGTCAGAGTGGCTGCCGGGGAGGGTCTGGGCCACCCTGTCCTGATCTGGCCAATCACGGTGCGGACAGGGCTATAGAAAGAGGTCAGGAGGGCCGATGTACTGGTCCTAAAAGTCATGCGGAAATGAAGGGATCCGAATACCAAAACTATTTTGAAAAAGGACAATGCTGGAAGATTCACACTTCCTGCTTTAAAAAGTTCCAACAAAGCTACAGTAACCAAGAGTAGTAGAGACATACAGACCAATGGAACAAAAGAGCGTCCAGAAATAAACCCTCGCATTTACGGTGCACTGATTTTCAGCAAGCACGCCAAGTCCCTTCCGTGGGGAGGGGACGGTCTTTTCAAAACATGCTGCTGAAAAAAACTGAATATCCACACGTAAAAGGATGAAATTGGACCCTTACCTAACACCATATACAAAAATTAATTCAAGATGGATCAAGACCAAATGTTAAGAGCTAAGATTACAGAACTCCTAGAAGAAAACATAAGAGCAAATCTTTGGATTAGGCCACGTTTTCTCCGATATGACACCACAAACACAAGCAAATTACATAACCTGGACTTCATCCAAATTAAAAACATTTGTTTCACAAATAATGCTATCAAGAAAGTGAACAGCCAACCCCAGGCCGGGAAGAAATATTTGCTAAGCGTATCTGTGGTAAGGGACTGGCACCCAGATATATAAAGATTGCTGTGACAAAGTAGTGATCGTCACCTTGACCACACCCTGCAGGTGACAACTTCAATCTTGGGTGAGCTCCCTCCTCACTCTTCACACTTCCCACCTCACCTTCCCACCCTGGATCTCCACAGAGGCGTCTCCTCCCAGAAAACCAAAACCACTGGGCCCAACCTTCCTCAATGTCCTTTTCCAATTCCCCTCTGTGCCCCAGAGAGCCCTCTCTGCTGAGGACGACACTGAACTTTCTGGTACTAGGCGAGTTAGGTTTTCACAGCCAGATGGTAAGTTCAGACAAGAAAGGAGCAGGGCTGACTGCACAGTGACAAGGTCTGGGACACGGCAATACTGGTTCATTCAACCAAATGACACACCACAATGAAAGGTCGGTTTGACCAGAAGATACCATCTGAGTGAGGCCCTCGTTAGGAAGTTAGGGTGAGCACCCTGCCCAGAGCACTGGCATCCGGCATCCTCGTGCTCGCTGCGCTCCCGGGGGAGGGCGGGCAACCTGACAGCCTGGGCGAGAGCGGAGGGTGCGCACGCAGCCTAAGGATGCTCCAAGTTAACTACCGGCCACGTCTCAAATCCAGATCCATGATCTTGGCCGTTCAAAACTGTGCGCTAGCCAGTTAACTGACTAAAAGCACAGCAATAGCAAGAGGCATAGGAAAGGAGGAGCCCCTGCCTCTGACTGGGAAGAGCAGGCCTCGGGACACGCTGCCCACTTTGAATGCTCCACCTTGCTTTGACTTAACGTTTGAACAGGAATTATGTTTATACAGTGCAAATGCACACGCGGCGAGAACCCTCGCATTCCCCCACCACAGGCCTCACTTGTAGTTTCTTGTCTGTCTTTTGAGATTCATTTTGGAACCATAACACATGTCCTCGTAGCCGTCCTGTGCAGTGACAAGGTGGCATGCTGTACCTCTGCTCTGCAGCCTGTATGCCAATACACCTGCATGCTTGTCCCTCAGTTGCTCTTGGATGTGTGGCATTATCAGGCCATACAGAGATGCTACTTAGTGGAAACCTTTTTCTAGGACTTCTTACCACACCGCCACACCCCATCCCCAGCACACCCTCAGGCCTGCTGAGTGAGGCCCCCTGCCCCCGATCCCCAACTGCATTCTAGGACCACACTGGGCTTATTACTGAGTGTGACTCCACTGCCGCCCCCTCTGCGCCTGAGTGAAGCCAGCATGTGCACCTCCACCACCACCCCTCAGCGCTGAGCACAGGCCGACCTCAAGGCGGTGACTTCTACATGGAGAAACGAGAACAAAACAGCTTTGGGCAGCCGTCAGGCAAAAGGTCAAAGCCAAACTGTGGTCTCTTCTCCATGTTCAGTATACAAGGGCTGTTGGGGGGAAATTCAGCCATAAATACCTCTATTTTTCATGTTACATGGCTGGGCACTTTCCAGACAGCCCTCCTACTCCATAAGGTTCTCCTGCCTTTTGAATTGAACTTGGGTAACTAAAATGTTTTGGTCTTTTTACCCTATTTGGCACAACTAAGAATGTGGGGCTGCTACCAGGAGCACACATGCAGAGTCCTTAGAAGTAAAGGATGAGGAAGGAAACATTCAGAGCTCTATGCAAATCAGGAGCACGGTCACAGACTTTTTTACTACAGTGTAAACAACCCCTGGATTGTACACGACACCAAGCCGGAGTTCTCTTCAGCACCGCCGCCCCTTGGACAAACGCCTGCACCCAAACAGCCAGCTCTCAGATGAGGCCTGCCTCTCTCCCTGACTCCCCCAGGGCTCCTTACTGTGTCCCCACCAACAGGACAATGTACCTAATTCTGCGCTAACTTCTCAGAATTACTGTAAGGAACCTGTCGTAGTGATAAGTTTATGTTTAGCACGAACTGCTCTCCTCGGCTATGCTGAAAGTGCAGTTTCCACGTGAACCCCCAGCAAGGGCAAAACCCCTAAGCTAGGTGGGAAACTGTCATGAAGTCCCTGATTCTTCAGAGCTTCCGGGCTGCGGTACGTGGGCCCTGCAGGTCACTAGACAACTTAAGGCTTAGGTAAATTAACTTCATCCTTCAACACAAACCCCCAAAGTACAGCCTTACCTTCGTGACCCAGAATCCGCATCTCTTGTGTTTCTAGATGACACCATAAGATGCACTAACCTATTAACAGTTCCAGCGGCCGTGCACTCTACACCAACGTACAAACTGAGAGCAGAAAACGCTGCGTGGCCTGACCTCTGTGATAAAGGGACCCGCAGGGGCAGCCTGGTCGCATTCTCAGAGGTCCGAGCCAGAAACCCAAGCACTCGTCGCTCTATCACCAACTCCTCCTGGGGTCTCACACAGCTTGGAGACTCCCTGCTCTGGTTCCAAAGCTGTAAAGACAGGACTAATAATACCTGTTTGCAACCTCATGGAGAGAGGATAGTTAATGAACACTTGCAGAGAGCTTTGAAGATTAAAAGGCTCCTGGGTGCTAATGACAAACACATGTAACCATTTTCCTTCGGGTGTCTAGCGTGCTAGGACCGGGATGCCCAACTGCCTGAGGAAATTGCTCTCCTGAGACAGTTTTTCTTAAGGCTACAAGACCCGAGAAACACCCTGGGAGAAACGAACAATGGTGATGCTAGGTGTGCCAGATCTGTGCAAGATGGCAGACGCAGGGCTGTCCAGGCGCCTTGCTGGTATAAATATTTACACAGGCAGCACGCTGCAGTTACTATGGACGCCACAGTCAAGGCCATTAACTGGCTGATAAGTTCCTGTTTCCTGCCAAAGAACGCTTTACTGAACACACTTCTTAAACTTCCCTTTATTGTTGTTTTTAACATTTAAACGTGAAGTACAGTGTCAAAAATTATTTGGGGGGCTCCAAGTTGAGCTTACATTGCACTTAAAGGCTTCCCCTCTTTTTAAAAATAGAGGAAAGGCTCAAATAAATAATTAAGTCCATCCATGGTACTAAATAATGGCTACAGACTGAACTGGTTTTTATGAGTTGGTATTTGGCTTTACATAAACACACATGCACACACATGCTCTCCCTACCCCCCAAATACACTTTTCTAATTTATGTAGGCAGGACGATCTATGTTCACTTAACTGGATATTGATAATTACAACTCATGTCAAAATTAAATGCAAAAATTCAAGGTTACTATTTTTCAAGTTTACATTTAATGGATGCACAAAAGTTTAGAAGTAAATATGCAAGGTTCATAAGCACTGATATTGCACTATTCGAATAAGAAAGTCAACCTGAAGAAAGTTTACACAACTTAGAAAAGGTCAGTTTCAGCACCTGAGGGCCTCACCTGGCAAATAAAGCAGAGAAAGTAAGGAAGGCTGCTTACAGGGAGGAAGCAGGGAGAGAGGAAGCCAGAACTTCCAGGACATCGTTAAGTTTAACTTTGGTAACAAGTGTAAATTTAAGTTAACCTTTAAGATAATTAACACTTTCTCAATGTCATTTGTGACTTCACTGCCAAAAAAAAAAGCTTCTGAACTTATTAGAATCTTCACTTGGACAAGTTTTCTACCGGCACAGCATTTCTGGTCACTCAGGACTGCGTGCACCCTCATGGCGCTTTTCGTCCTGGAATAGGACACGCATGGGACCCACGCTCCTTTCTTTTAATTCCCTTGACAGTAAGTAACTTAATCAAATGCACTTTAAAACATAACACATTTACAGGTTCAGGAAGGTATCTAGACTTAATCAAGGACCCTAGTAAGCGACACTGTTAGGCCTTAAGCCTGGCTCTGACAGATCTAGATTCTGGCACGACTGTATCTAACTTGGGGGGGGGGGGGTAAGGGGTGGGTCACTAAATTCACAGACATTCATGCTTCAGTCTAACAAAATGTGGTTTTAATTCTATTTTTCGATTCCAGTTGACATACAAGTATTATGCCCCTTTCAGGTGTACAACATGGTGATGTGATGTTCACATAACTTAGAGAGTGATCATCCTGGCAAGTCTGGTACCCGCATAACAGCATACACAGTTACCACAGTGCTAGGGGCTGCGGTGCCTAGTAGCCAGGAACAGAAGGCTCAGCAATGCTCTATAAAAGAAAGTCTCCTTAGGACCAGGTCCCAAGCAACGAGACCCCAGGGTCTAAGTGCTAGTCAGACAGCCTGAGGTCTCTGCTGGCCTTGTCACCCGGTTTGGTTAGGTCTGCTCATGGACACTTATTTCGACAACTATAAAACGGGCACAGAGCTTCTGTCCTGTCGGGCTGTGGGCAGTAAGTGTCTGTGACAGCCCCTGGGGCAGTCCCAAGGCACAGAGCTGGCGTTCCACTAGCCACCTCCTCCCAGCCGCCCACCTAGTCTGGCAGTTTAAGCCAACTTAGCAGAAAGACTGGGGAAACCACACTCAGAATTGATGCCGCATACATCTACAGAGCACAGTGCAAGGCAATACCACGTGACAATGTTAGGCAAACAATCGTTTCAGAGCACTGTCAGGATACTAAAAATAAGCAAAATGTTTAGGTTTCTATAACTGCTCATCAATTTTTTCCTTAAGAATTAAGAAATGCTACATACTTACTGTGAATAAATGTGTATTATATTATTTATGTGGACACACACCCGCCCGCCCCTGGAATACAGCAGCAGAAAAAGAAAACAGGTGTGGTGTGGTTAGGATGCTGGGCTCCCAGGTGTGCCATAGGACCTAAAAAAGGGCTGACAGCCCCCTACACCCCACGCTCCAAACAATGCACTCAGAGATGCCGGGAAAGGTAGGAGACTGATTTAGGGATAAGGCCAGGGAGAATTGTAATTTATCTGTAATTTTTTAAAAATTTAAAAGTGACTCTATTCAGATACGGATTTTTACAAAGGACAAGAAGACAGAAGGGGGAGCTAAGGCAGAAAGGGAGGTGCCGCGGGGGGCCCTGGGGTGGCTGCTGCCCACTGCCCACCGCCCAGGCCGGGCAGCCACTGCCTGCCACTGTGGCCCGGGAGGCCTGCTGACATGACCAGCTGACTGACGAGGCGATCTGGGAGGAGAGAAGAGAAAAAACACACGGGCATGGCAAAATCACGTTTAGCCCGTGCTGAGAAAGGGCCAAGGGCCCTAAGCCAAAGTTTCCCATTTTTTTTGGTGTCAGGACTCGCATTCACTCTCAAAAGTATGGAGGTGCCTAAAGAGTTTGGACTATGTGGGTGTGGGTTATATCTGTAAATATACTGACCAAATCAGAGAATGTTCAAAATGTTTACTTATTAATTCATTTACCATAGTAAGAATAGGGTTATTTCATGTTAACTTAAATCTCATTATGAAAATAACTTTGTTTTCCAAAAAGCAAAAAAAAAAAGTTAGCAGGAAGAAGGGCACCTTTACACTTTCATGTCTCTTTAATGTCTGACTTATTCAAACACAGGCAGATTTGCATTTCTGCTTCTGAGGTCAATGTCAGCTATGCTGCTTTGCTTGAAATTTATGAACAAAAGCCCAGCCTCACACATACATGGTTAGTTGAAAAAGGAAGGTATTTCAATGGCTTTAAGAAAAAACCGTGGATGTCCTTATTTGATTCTACCCTAACATTCAACAAGCGAACAAGCGGTAGTTTCTTAAAGATGAGCTGCAGCGTGGAATCTGAAACCATGTCAGTGGAAGTTTCAGTTACACCAAAGCCCCGGGTGTGTCCTGTGCTGAGAACGTCTCTCTGCCCACGCATGTTTCGGAGCAGCGTGCATGGCTCAAGTGCACGGTGTGGTGTGTGGAGCCATGCAGACCTCACACTGTACATGTGGGAAGTCCTGTCTGCTAACACCACCAGGAGTCTCCACCACTGGCAGCTATGAAGTTCATGATGGCAGACTCGAGTTCTCCAAAATTCAAACTTTTGAATTGCAAGCTCGAATTTTATCTTGGGCAACAAATGATATCACTGTTGCTTCCCTTCATTCCTGTTCAAGGAAATACTGTCAAATATTCAAGTGGCAACAACCAGTTTGTTTGCCTTTTGTTCTTTCAAGTAAAAATGCTATTTCTGAGAAAAGTGGTTAGTCCAGCTGGCAACTTAAACAACTGCCCCGTTTTCCTCAAGACTGACGCGCACTTGGGCGTGCAGAACGCTCCTGCATTCACCAGAGGCTAGCAGGCGTACGCAAAGCATTGAGGTTTACTGCAACTAACCCTCGCATGCTTCACCAGGACATTCTCAAGTCAGACTGGTGTACCGCTAGCTGGACGCCACTGCCTCACTCTATAAAAGAACTGATCCACGTAACCACCACACTGCCCCTGCACCATAAGGGTAAATGGCCACACAGTGAGAGGCAGAGGAGGCCTTGGTGTTCTTACAAAGGCGGCTGGGGCCTTGCAGACCTGAAAGGATCTCTGGGACTTGGCACCGGTGAGCGCTGCCCCACATGAAGACCAAGGATGGCCTCAGAGCTTCCGAGTGCTGAGAACAAGGTTGTCCAACGACAGCCCCTGATCAGCCTGGCTGACGGCACGCAGGTGAACAAACCCAATTCCCAGTTGTATGTGTACTGACACTGGGACAACCACACACACACAGGTACACACCATGCTCAGCACCAAGAATCAGGGACCTGCGATCAGGAAGAACGGGGTTTGAGTACATTCCTATTTGCATAAACTTTGTATGTCAAAATACTGTTAATTAGAACATACTACTCACGAGGCACTACCCACAGACGAAAACCCAAATGTTGCATAAAAAGTTCACAAGCATTGATGATTTCAAAGAGACTGAAAAACCTAACCTGTGCTAACAACTCAAATTCTATTCAGAATGCATTAAGACTTAAAGGTATAAGGTTACCCTTGAGATCCCATTTAGTTAGAATATTTTCTCAATTAAAATGTCCCAACACAAAAAGGAATTCAGGAGTTTAATGTTGTGTGATTAGATAACAGATAGTAAACTTTTGGAAGTCAAATTGCTAATGCAAGGAAAGCAACATTTGCATTTAAAAGCAACTAAAATAAGTGACAAGGGAAGTCATTCTATTTGGGACTAATCACAAATAACAGTGTCTCTAACTTCTAAATAACTCTCTTTATGAATGTTAGGCCAAAGCTTTTCTTCAAAAGGGGTAATAAAGGTGGGGGGGGGGAAGGGGAGGGATGTATATGAATGCTGATTTCTTCTTTCACTCAAGGTGGGTGGGGACCATGAGAACTGGAGGCCCCGTGGGCAGTGAGTATACTATCAGTAGAGACGCCCTGGAGCCGTGCTGGGGGTCACCTGTTAGGTGCTTTTACACACCATCCACCAGCAGAACACAGGACAGATTCCGACACCACTGATGGCCCTCATTTCTTCCGGTGGTGAAATGACAAGGAGACTGCAAGAAGAGAAGCGCTTGGGGGGGTGGGGGTGGCGACAGCTGCGCTTCAGGATGAACACACACAGGTAGTAACGCAGCAGAAAGAGAAAGGAGTGCAGTTAGGACGTGGGCTCCGCGGCGCCACCTATGACCTGCAAAAGGGATGACCACCATGGGGACCACCAACACCCCGAGTCGTACGGCACTGCAGGCACCACTGTGTGCGCATGGAATCCTCAGGAACCCCCAGGACGCTGGTCATCTGACTCCTGCTCACCCCCCTTTGCAGGCGTAGAGAGCAAGCAGCCTGCCTCAGATGGCTTGGCTGGCCAGGGGTGGGGTGGGGGGCAGGACCTCAGCCTAGCCCTGTGGCTTCAGACCCCCCTACTCACCAGGCACCCTGCCTCTCCAGTTCAGAGGAAACTTGGGTTTTCCTTTGGAGTGTGCCTTAAAGGCGGTTACCCTTTAAAAGAACCAATAAAAATGCCAAAAAACATAAAAAAAAGAGGTACACCCCCAAAACACCATTGGATAAAATGGTGCAGCCATTGTGAGTCAGCAAAGAGGGGCCAGTGCCAGCGGGCAGGGGGCGCACCTGCGGTGAGGCTGCCAGCACCATGCCAGGGCAGGGCCCGACCTCCCCCACCCGGACGGTCAAGCCCTCCCTGGTAGGTCAATGACGGCCACTGACCTGTCAACAACGGAACAGAAGGAAAAACAGGAAAAGCTGAAACTCAATACAAAAGACCACTGCTCACCACTTAGGAAACAATTTCAAGTCCTTATGTTTCCTTTGCAGATTTTTTCTAAAGCAGAGCACTTTAATACTCTCTCAAGAAAGATTAGACCTGCACAGAAGCCGAAGGACTATCTGCACACCCACTTCCTTCCCTACCTAGATCTAGCACTACTCACATTTTGGCACATTGTTTTATAGGTATTTTCTCTTTATTTTTTGAAGTTGAACAGAACCACACTTCTAAATGCTTTATTCCACAACCCCTAAGAGCAAGGACAGCTCCCGATGTCACAGCACCTCTGTCATACCTGGAGGGTGACAGGATTTCCGCAGAACCCAGGGTCTGTACTCAACTTTCTCAAACTACATCAAGAATGTCTTCTACGGGCTTGATTTTTTTTTTTTTTAAACAAAGGTCTGATACAGATTCCGTCACTGAATTTCATTATTACATCTCCTTGATTTTGTTTTATAAACGAGAAGGGGTTTTGATTAATTAATAATTTAAGGGCCTGAAGCAAAACCAGACCCCACCTGCTGCAGTAGGAGCCTGTCCTTATGCCCTTTACAGTGTCTTATCAAGATTCAAAAGACCTTCCTTTAGGGACATTAGTTTTCAGAGCTCTCCAAGTCCACGTGGCATGATTTTCACACGTCTGAAGCAAGGCCCAGAGCAGAGAGGTACCCTGCACAGCTTCTCATGAGCCTGACCAGTACTACCTGACTGACCAAGACATTAGCTAAGAAATATGCCGAGTAATGATGACCAAAGTGGTCATTCAGAGAAATAACTTTTTATTTTCAATCCACCTGTGCTGACTGAGTGCTCACACTCAGGAGGTGCCAGGTGTCACGAGAAGCACCTGGGTGACCACCACCTTCCCGAGGATGCTTACGATTCATGGAGGACATAAGAAGAGTAAGCAACAATTAACACCTGGCCGACCTGGTAAGTGAAATGGGACGTCAGGGCAGGAGACTTCCAACTGTCTCCCTCACACCAAGAATGTAAGCGAGCAGTTCCACAAACTCTCACTTAAGCCTAAGATGAGTGCGAACTCCAGACGCTCAAGTACACGACAGCACAGGGAACAGTAACCGTCAGAGGGTACATGGACCGGGCACTCCTACAGCCACCCTCCTCCTCGACAAGGTGCAGAGGTGAGTGTGAGAGCTGGCTCCCGTTGCAGTCGTTCTCCGTGCTCCTGGGCAGGGCGCTGCCCTCCAGCTCTTCTAGGTCAGAATGGAGGACAGAGGTGGGAGGACGACTTCCACACCGCTTCTGGCACACTCTCCTCTACATTTTACTGGAAAGGTGAAGACACAGGGAGGCTCAGGAGAAAACCACCTTTCCTGTCATCGGACCTCCACTTCCCAGAAGGATGGGTTTCCACAAGAAGAGTAAGTTGCCCACTGGCTTCCCAGCAGTCTTTCGAAGGCAGACTGATCATGGCACCAGGACCGAGTGAGAGCAGTTAGCAGCTTCCCTGAGGCCAGAATACAAGCCGGCTTCTCAGGACCACCCTGCTCTGTCTGGCTTGGCTATTCCTGCCTTAACCCAGCTCTGGAGGTAAGCGACAGCTCTACGAGGGCCTGGCTCCCACCAACCATCGAGTGAGGGAAGACATAAACCTATGTGCCGTCTGTTTTACTATTCCTCGCAGGCCATTAAAAAATTCAAGGAACAGTCTAGAACAGGCGGCCCATAAACATGGCCTCTGGGCCCAATCTTGCCTGCCACCTGCTTTTGTAAACAAAGCTTTAGTGGAACCTGGTCCCACCCTTTCGTTTATTTACTGTCCGTGTCTGTATTCATCACAGCCCAAAATAGTGAGTGTCCAGGCACTGAAAAACAGGACATCCCCCTCCAGAGCTCTGCTGTCCATGACAGTGCACTAGACACGTGTCTGCTTAAATTTAAGACAAAATAAAATTTAAAATTCAATTTCACTGGTGCGCCAGGCACATTTTAAGTGCTGGAACAGCCACTTGAGGGTAGGGCCCACCGCAGTGGACAGACAGCACAAAAGACATCTCCATCGCAGCCCTCTGGGACCATACTGCGAGTGCAGGATTTACATCACCAAGCTACATTTACGGCCATCAGGTTCCAGGCCCGCCCCCTCCTACAGACAGAAAACCCTGCAGAGTTCCAGCAGTATGTCCCCTTTCACACTTGAACTTCTTCAGCATATGCTAATTCATAGTGTTAATTGGAAACTCTAGTCCAGTGGTTCTCAACTTGTGGGTCACGACCCCTTTGGGGGTCTAACGACCCTTTTCACAGGGGTCGCCTGAGCCCATCGGAAAACACCTATCAGATATTTACATGACGATTCATAACAGGAGCAACATGACAGTTATGACGTAGCAACAAAAATAATGTAATGGGGGTCACCACACACGAGGAACTGTAGTAAAGGGATGCGACATTAGGAAGGTCAAGAACCACTGCTCTAGACTAGTTAATAGAAAGTAACCATCAAACCAATAGGACACTAGTCAGTTTAGTGACACTACTGATTTGTTTCCTTGACTCCTCACCCCCCAGGGGACCGTAAATGCTGGGAGGCTGGACCATAGCATTAGCTGGTTTCATATTTCAGTTAGGACTCTGCTTGGCACAAGGAGGTAAGGACTCGACAAACATTTGTATAAAAAATGAAGAAATAGACCCTGGGCATAAAACTGCCACACAATCAGCCACTGAAACAGATGGGTGTTGATAAAGCCCTGGGGGTGGGGTGGGGGAGTGCTATTATAATCCTGTGGCAAAAGGGTCCATAAACAGCCCAAATTTCCATTTTAAATGAGTATTTATTTTAAGATAGAAGCAACAACAAGCAGCCTGAGTTTGGTGCCACTCATGGGCCAAGTGACCTTGGGCAGGTTACATTACCTTCTGGATGGAAGACCCCTCATCCCTCATAGGAACCAGGGTGTCCTCAGAGAGGGAGGGGCCCCTGGTGCTGCCCTGCCTGCCCCTCCCCAATATCATGACATCAGCCCTGCTCTCCCAGGCACCTGCTAAGCCGGCTCCTTCGCTGTCCCTCCTGCACCGGGACCCCTGCAGGGTCTCCCCAAGAAACACTTGAGATCCTCTGAGGCGGGGCTGTATCTCTCACGGAGTTAATGACCCTCAGCACTGGACACACAGCGGAGCTGCTAACTGGACACAAACTGATCAAGACTCTAAAAGCCAATCTAAGTAAAACAAATTTTGCTAAACCTCACATTAACATGTTTTCTCTTAAAAAGTCCTTATGAATAAATCAAGAGTTATTCAAGTTTTGAAATTCACAATTACCCCCCATTTAAATCAGAAGTTAGTTTTAGGTCCCTAAAGGTTACCCCTTCTTAAAAACTGAAGCCCTGTTCAGGCTAACACAGTTCACTCCTTCTCCCGCCTGATTATTCGAAAGCACACTATCAACCATTCAACTGCCAGCAAAATGTCCAAGCCAGCCATAATGAGGTCTTGGAATTAAAAAAGAAAAAGTCAATGTGGTAGAAGATATAAAATCAAATGAATCCATTTCACAATAAATTCATAGTTCCAGTAACAACTGGTACACTAGGTGTCTAGTAAAATCAGAAAACTCACAAACCAAAAAGATCTGTTATTTATAAGAAATACCTTAAAAGTATAAAAATATACATTTTATATGCAATAAAATCATCTTACTGCTAACTAGTTAGCCAGTGTTTAAGAACTAACTTAAATCTAAACAGTTACATTTTGCTTCAGCCCATTTGGTCCATTTGGTTCCTGCAGCTAAAATACCCATGCGCTTGGCGGGGTCTGCATCTGCTCTTTTCTGGGCGCGCTGCAGACAGTGGCGGGTTCACAGCCTGACCTGCAACGTGGGCACTGTGGGTCCTGGTTGCCACCCGCCCTGGTGAAGCAGCTACGAGAGAGAAGCAACGCCCATTTCATTCCCACTGCCGGGGACCCATGTGCTTCCCCGGGTCCAGCCTGGGGTCTGAACGATCCTGTCCGGCATTTCAGTCACACAGACTATTAGTCACCCAGAAATCCTGCTCCCACCCTTCCTCGGCACAAGTCTTTAATTCTGACAGTTAAAACTGTCCAGTTGAGGCACAGCTGTGGTATTATAAATTTTAAAGTGATCTGATGAAGCTTAACTTCCATTTTTCATTTTCACCCAATTCTGAACAAAAAATGTACATAAACAATATTTAAAATACCAACTAAGAATAAGCCTACTCGTTCCCTGATAGTTACATTTTAGTATAACTATTATTAATTACTGTAGTAATTGTGTTTTTAAGCTAAGTTTGTGTTTTTAACCCAAATTTTGTATAAACGATGAGACAAATAGCAATCGTTGAAAGGAATCTACATGCACCTTGAAGACGTGTTGCCATGTGAAATTTTAAAGTCAAATGGCAACACAGAGCCAATTTAAATGCAAAGTCCTTCCTTGGAGTCCAGGAAAGCACTAGCATTTCAGAAACTGTGACCCACACTGGGTTTCCGTATTTCAAAGCACATGTGCCGTTTCTCCTTTAGGCTCCACGGCAAGTGTGAAAACAGTCCTTTTAAAGGAACGTCCTTTCCAATCGCTTCTGCACGCTTTCTGGTGGCAGTTCATCTGTAATTCAGGGATGTGTCCCCGACGAAACCTCTGCAGCACCAGCAGCACGGAGGGAGCAGAAACTCTGCGCACGGACTGCCTGGCCGGGCGCGGCGGCCCGCCTCTCTTCCTGCCCCCACCCAATACCTTCCCCGGGCAGTGACTTCACATCCTTTGACATCAGCACAGCTCTGAAAGGGGGATGGGAGAGCGAGCAGAAAGCAGAAAAACCAGCTTTGAACTATGCATGCAAGGCCTCGCTCAAGACTCAAATTCTGTAAGTAGTTCGGAAAATGCCAAACTGCCATGACACGCCTGCCGCCCTGGTTCTGTTCCCAGCGAAATGGCATGCGTTCTGCTAGAAAGGACTTCCTGCTTTTCTTATCTGAAGCACAATAGCCATTTATTAACTAACCACAGAGGGTTCCGACTCACTGAAACACAATAACTTACCTCGAATATGGAGAAGGGCCACGGGCTGGAAAGGCCCGTTGGAGTTGGCCGCGTCCACCACCATCCTGCTGCCTGCTTTATTACATGTCAACATCTAGGCTCGGCGGGGAAGGCAATGGGCTCCTTAAGGCAAGAAACCAGCCTCCATTTTAGTTTAAAAAAAAAAGGCAAACTGGAGCTCTGCAGCTGGAGGGAACTGGCTGGCTCGTGATGTCAGCAGGCCTGGAGCCCGCCGATTGGCCGGAAGCTGCAACTTAAAATGACACTAACAAAACTGCAAAGGGAGAGAGCGCTCTGTTTGGCTGTCAGCATGCACGGAGAGCCTGGGCATTTTCCGGCGCTCTGCCGTCCTCATTTCTCAACAACTTCGAGGCAAAGATCCCACCTCTCAGGGGGCAGGACCGAGGCCACATCCCCAGCCAGACTGTAAACACAGGGTTCTGAGTGAGCCACCAAAAGGGTGGGTGTGCGCATGTCTCGGGGAACTCTCCATTTTAGCATTTCCCTGGCTGGTTCCCCACAGTCCATGGCTTTTCATGCCCACCGCCTGTTTTTTTACCCCAATTCTTTAATGTCTACATCATATGTACATTGTAGCAATCCAGTTTTTGGTTTTTCTTTAAGCAAATGGCTATCCAACTACCACAAGTCCAAATGATTAGTTCGGACTCGTGTCGAACCTCTCCTACCACCAAGTTATAAACTTTTAATCCTCAAACACTAGTTTTTCTCGAGATCTAATTCTCTTTAGTATATGTGCTGCCAAAGCAAGGACATGAGGTCTAATTCTTTTATTGGAAAAATTCAAAAAAGTTTAATTATATGGAAAACAAAAGCTTTAAATTTGGTAACTAGAAAGCAGGAGTTAGAAAAAGACCGTAAAATAAAATTTAGTGTTTATTTTTATATCTGAACGATGTCAATATGTTATTGAAGTCTTACTTTGTTAAAATTTTAAAATTAAAATTTATTTTAATTACTTTCATGGGGACAGTATTCCGATCCTTAATTTCCTATCTTTAAAAAAGGCTAATGAGAAAGCTGTTCCAAGGACAAAGACGTCATTTTTGGAGTATCCTTGGGGTCAGCGGGGCGGGGGTAGGTGGGACAAATGATTCCCTACAAAAACAAGTGTCATTCATTACAAGCTCCAAATAAAACCAAACTGTAAGAAAAATCTCTTTGGCAGGTAGAACTGAAGAAATTCTGCACTTCCTCACACGCTCATCTAAGTGTGTCCTAACCATGCCTTCTCCCTCTGTAATCTCTCACCCGACGCCCCCACCGCATTCGCCCCACTGGGAGCAAGAGCGCAAAACGCCTTTGGTGCCTGAACCCAGTCGTAGCAGTAAGAAACATCGGAGCCCACTGGGTGAGCAGTGATACCTGAGGGCAGGCACTGTGCCACTTCACAGAAGGAGTGAATGGCCACCACGGTTCAGGCCTGCTGAGTAAGTGTTCCCGCTCTAGCAAGAACGTAGTTTTCACTACGTGTAGCAGCAGCCATTAAAGACACAAACGAGTATTGATAAAACAAACCAAGTCCCACCCACCCTGTCTTTCCACAGAGGTGAAGGATGCTGCTGGAGTCCATGACTGGCCCCAGAACTATTTCTAACAAGCAACGGGGAGTGGGTGCCCCAGGAGGAGGCTCTCCCCACCTGAGCATACCTGCCCAGCTCCTCTGCCACCTGAACAGCAGACATAGCTTAACGAATACAAGCCTGTGCTTGGGGTCAGATGACGTGGATTGAGATTCTGGTTGCTGACCCTCTGGGTTCATCAGATGCTGGTAGGACCCTTCCCCAGGCCTCACCATCACCTCCTCCCCCAGGGAGTGATGCCAGATGGACCTAGATGCAAGTGCACGTAGGAACGAGGCGCGCAGGGGGCTTGGTGATGGGCCCAGAAGCACAGGCTTACTGCAGGTCTGTACACAATCTAACATGTCATCTGTGGCGAAATGGACGGTGTGCCTGTCCTAAGACTGTGCTGGTGAGCTGGAATGCAGAAGCGAGGGGGAGAGACTCCTAGAACCTTCCTATGAAATTACAGATTAGGAGTCAAAGAGAAAGGGAAGACACTTCCTGATGTATTTCTTCTAATTGTCTCAGATCACAGGATGGGAACTTCATTAGGGACTCCCCGCGAGCTCTGAAGCCTCATGCATGTCAAGGAGTTCGTTAAGGAACTCAGACTGTGATCTGGGAATCACCAAAGAAACATACTCTAAAATATAAACAAATCAACAATATGAAGAAGAAAAGACTTGAACAAGCAAGGATAAGGCATGTTTCTGAACTGAAGCGAACATATTATACACATGCTGGTGTTAAATCTTTACCAAGTTGGTTTACAGTCAAAATTCACATGGGTTTTTACTTTTCTGGGTACCCAATGAGATAATCCTAAAGTTCACCGGAAAGATAAGAAGCAAGAAGAATGAGGATACTTCTAATGAGAGAGGCTCGTCCTACCAAGTATAAAGCATATGAATTAATGACAGTGTCATATGTTCTTAAGAGGCAGGTTGAAGGGACAGAAATAACAGCCCCCAAACTGATAAATACATTTACACAAGTCTAATATTATGATAAAGAATGAATCTCAAATCAATGGAAAGGGGAAGATTAGCTAGGTTGGCTATATGTAGGGAAGTCAATTTAAGTTTTAACTTTACACCAAAATAGGATTTGAGTTTGGTTAAATGGCTAAATAAAAAACAAATCAAAATGACAACTCTAAATCCCCACAGCTTTCAGAAGAAAAGGGAAGTGTCAATTCTCAACCTAGAAAAGACTATTTAAAAACACTGAATATACATTTAAAAATCTACACATTTCTGTATGTTTACTCCAAAAAAAAAAAAAAAAAAAAAAAAAAGAAAGGAAATCTAACTACGATAAACAAAGGAGTTAATAATATACTATAATTGATGAGAAAAAGAACTGAGGGCTCCACGTTGAAGCGATTCAGCTCAGTAAAGAACTGTAACTGATCAGTAATTGTATGAGAAAGTATTTCTTTGCCTATCAAATCAGCAGTAGTTAACAAAAGGGTCATTACTTAATACTGGCAAAGGCATGCTGTACCGCTGCCAACAAATCTATAAATTGTTCTCATTCTTTTGGAAAAATAATTTGATAATATGTATCACGATTCTTTAAGTTATTTTACTTCTGAGAATCCATTCTAGAAGTGTAGCCATGAGTGAGCATCACGTTTTTAACTTCTGTGCTACAATACATACAACGTAAGATTTAGCATCTCCGCCACGTGTAAGCGGACTGTTCAGTGGCATTAAGTACATTCACACTGCTGTGCAGCCACCACCACCATCTGTGCACGGAACTCTTTTCATCTTGCAAAACGGAAACTCTGCCCCCGATAAACACTAACTCTCCGTTCTCCTCCCCCGGCCCCTGGCACCACCGCTCCACGGTCTGATGGCTCTAGGTGTCTCACAGAAGTGGTGTCATACGGTATCTGTCCTTCTGTGACTGGCGTGTTTCACTCAGCATGATGTCCTCAGGGTCCATCCATGTTGTAGCACGTGTCAGAATGCCCTTCCTCTTCAAGGCTGAGTAGTATTCCACTGTATGGAGAGACCACCGGTTTGAACAACGCTCATCCCCTGATGGACACAGGGTTGCTTCCACTTTTTGGCTAATGTAAATACGCTGCTATAATGGTGTAAATAGACACTTGTAAGTGTCTATTTAAGTCCCTGCTTTCAATTCTTTGGGATATACACCAGGAAGTGGAATTGCAGCGGCTGCTCTATTTCTGATTTTCTGAGGAACTGCCATGCTGTTTACCTCAGAGGCCGCATCGTTTTGCACTCCTACCCACGGTGTACGGTGCTCCAATTTCTCCACATCCCCAGCAAGGCTTATCACTATTATTATTATTATTATTATTTTGTTTTTTGGTATGTGGGTAGCTCCCTGGCTGGGAATCGAACCCAGGCCACAGTGCTGACAGCGCCAGCGCCGAAGCCTTAAGCCACTACACCACCAGGGAACTCCCTCACTATTATTTTTAATAGTAGCCAACCTAATGGGTGTGAAGTGGCATCTCACTGTGGTTTAGATTGGCATTTTCCTAATTACTAGTGATGCTGATCATGTTTTCATGACCTTATTTGGCCATCTGTATATCTTCTTTGGAGAAATGAGTATTGAAGTCCTTTGCACACCTTTAGAAGGACGGTTTATTCTCTTGTTGTTGAGTGGTATTTCTTTATAAATTCTGGATATGAACCCCTCATCAGATAAATGTTTTCCAAATATTTGTTTCCATTCTATGGGTTGCATTTCCCTTTATTGATTGTGTCCTTTTGATGCACAGAAATTTAAAATTTTAATGTAGTCCAATTTTGTCTATTTTTACTTCGGTGCCTGTGCTTTTGGTGCTGTATCCAAGAAATCGGTAGCAAATCCAAGGCCGTGAAGCTTTTCCTCTGTGTTTTCCTCTAAGAGTTCATAGTCTGAGCTCTTATAATTAGGTCTTTGATCCACTTTGAGTTAATTTTTGTACACTGTGAGATGGGTAAGGGACCAAGTTCATTCTTTTTTTTTTTTGCTTTTTGGTATGTGGGTAGTTCCCTGACTGGGAATCGAACCCAGGCCGCAGCGCTGACAGCGCCAGTGCCGAAGCCTTAAGCCACTACACCATCAGGGAACTCCCCCCAAGTTCATTCTTTTGCAGTTTTCCCAAAACCATTTCTCGAAGAGACTGTCCTTTCCCCATCGAATGGGTGGACCCTTGTTGAAAACCATTTGATCACACATGTGATAGGTTATTTCTAGGCTCTCTAGTCTACTGTACTGGTGTATATGTCCATCTCTGGGCCAGTACCATGCTGCTTTCATTACTGTAGCTTTGCAGTAAATTTAGAAATCGGGAAATGAGGACTCCAACTTTGTTCAAGATTGTTTTGACTATCAAGGTCCCTTGAGATTCCATGTGAATTTTAGGGTGGATTTTACTACATCTGGAAAAAAAAATTGTTACAGTTTTGATAGGAATTGCACTGAACCTGTAGATCTGCACTTGATTTTAACAATATTGTCTTCCAATCTGTAGACACAGTGTCTTTCTATTTATGCGCGTCCTCCTTAATGTCTTTCAGCAACATTTTGTAGTTTTCAATGTAGAAGTCTTTCACCTCCTTGGTTAAGTGAATTCCTAAGTATTTTATTCTTTAGGAGCATCACATTTTTATTTGTGATTCTAAAATACCAGAAACTACCTTAATTAAAGGGATTAAGTAAAATATTACATACCCATCAAAAATATTTATAAATTTGTAAAATGAAAATATAAGTGTTGGCTAGGCTTCAGCGCTCTCAACGCTGTGGCCTGGGTTCAATTCCCAGCCAGGGAATTACCCCCCCCCCCAAAAAAAAAATATATGTGTGTGTGTGTGTGTGTGTGTGTGTGTGTGAGAAAAGGTATAATTTTTCAGCAATAGTATGATCATAAAAACAAAATACTCCCAAAATGTCAGCAGTCATCACTGCCAAGTGTTACGGCTGTGGATGGTTTTTCTTTCTGCAACTTCTCCATATTTTCCGCAAGTGCTAAGACAGGTACATAACGCTTTCATAAAAACAGAAAGTAACAGTTAAAAAAGGACACAAAGATGAATTTACAGCAGGGAGAATCCCTTAATGAATGCTGCCCCTCAGGCACAGGGGAAGATCAGAGAAAGGGCTGTGATGGGAGCCCAGAAAAAAGGATACAAAAGGCTGACTGTGACGCATAAAGGAGATCATGAATGTAAAAACAAACAAATAAAAGCAGCCTCATCGGGGCGTTAACAAATGGAACCAAGGGAGAGGAGGTCAGCTGCTGGTCCCAGAGCCAGTCATGGGCTACTTAAGTTCTTACGGCAAGTCTGTCCCCTCTGCGTGAAAAGCAAGCAGGATTCCATTAATCTTGGGGCACCTCACTCCCTGATGAAACAAGAACTCAGCAAAGGCCACCCAGGAGAGGCTCATAACGCAGCCCTGTCACGAGCACTGGGACATAAGTTTTCATCACCTGCTCGGGAGAGGCCACCTGTAGTAATCCTGGGGCTGGGTCTTCTTTCCTCACCTGTAAAAGGGGGTGTATGTGATGGCCCCACCTCCTTTCTTGTTAGGAGATGCAAATGTCCCAGATGGAGTCTGTGACCTTGCTAAGGTGAGGCAGAGAGCTCAGGCCCCAGCCAACCACATGTCACTGGTCCAGCCATTACTGGCAAGATGCAGGACGCAGAGGACATTGCAGCACTTCAGAAAGACCCCCAGGCTGCAGTGTGGGGTGCGGCAGAGGCCCTGAAGGCCCACTGCTTACAGTAACCCACTCCAGGAGTCGTCCCCTTCCCTCTCTGGGCCAGGGCTCTCTCCCAGGCCCCAGACAGTGCCCGGCACACTCAGAGCTGAGCAGCCCAATGGAGGAGTGAATGGATGAATCAAGCAGTAACCCCCAATTCTGACCCTACAATTCTGCTACTACCCTAAACCGCTTCCCTGCAGCGTGCAACTCAGGTCCCCTGGGGAGGAGCACTTCCCACCCACAACACGGAAGTCCTGTCCAGGCTCCCAGCACGCCCTCTAGGACAGCTGTGACTGGCCACCCTGCCTTCCTTGGTGGCCCCACGGTCTGCACGCTCCTCTCTGTGACACCCTGCTCCCATCCTTCCTGCCACTGTGACACACCTGGGTGATGTGCCAGGGCCGAGGAAAGGTGTCCCGTGGGCTCAGGCAGCGCCACCGACAGGACAGAGCAGGCAGACAGGTCCACCCCTGCCCTGCCGCCCACCATGCACTCTCCACCGCCAGCCCAGCGCCTCCTACTGCCCCAAATAGAGACTTAACCAGGAAGCATTCCTTCTTCTCTGGTCCCTTGGCCACTTCGGTTTGGTCTTTGTTTAAAACAGATGGCCTGTAAATACATCCCACTGATTTTATTTCTAAAGAGCATTTCTGAATAAAACTTCCAAACTTTCATTTCTAAATTCAGTGGAAGGTTTTATTTTCCACATCCCCAGGCAATTGTTTAGGCAAATTAAGCATGTTCACACTAGTGAGGTTTTGTAGTTGGCTTCATTGGAAGAAAGTTGTCTTTTGGACCCAGCGAGTGGTGGCCCCTGCCCGCCAGGCGTGACGCTGCGCCTGCTGGGACGAACCCCCCCGGAGCACAGTGAGGTGCATCTCACCGGACAAGAATCTAACCTAAAAAGTTTGGCTTCACTCACAGTTTAAAATAGACTTTTCCTTAGGCAGATCAAAGATACCTAACATTCAGCTGTGTTCAAAGGCTGCCAGGGGACTTCCGCTGCCAACAGCAAGGACAAAGGGACAGGTGCTTGTTGGCCTGTGGGTGTGGGCTCGTCCTGTGAGGGATGGAGAGGGTGACGAGCCAGCACAGGGAAGCGCTGGGGGGCCTCAGTGGGCTTTTGGTCTCACAGGGCAGGAAGCCTTTAAAGCCCCGCAGGTCCCCACGGTCCTTCCGAGTTCTGAGAAGGTCCTCCAGCTGCTCAGAGTGCACCAGACCAGCAGCACAGACCTGGGCACAGGGGGCGCTGGCCGCCCCACCCCACATGTGGTGATGCCAGGCGATGCCGTGGGGACTGATGCGGCCGGGGAAGAGCAGGCCGAGGCGCGGAGGGCACTTAAGTCTCCCGGCACGTGTGTGTGCTGGGCCCTGGGCGGGTGCCCGACAAGGCTCCAAGAGCAGACACGCAAACCGCCTCTGCCCTCAGGGACACCTCAGACAACAGCGGTACGCCTGGTGAAGGAAGCAGCGTGTGCAGTGCCTTCTGCAACCCCACATCCATCGAGGGGTGAGGCAAACAATGTCCATACAGTGGGGGGTTCCTCAGCTTTAAAACGGAAGGGCCCGACAGATGCTACCGCGTGCATGAACCTGGAGGACATCGTGCAGAGTGAAATGAGCCAGGCATAGAAGGACAAATTCCATGCAACTCCACTGGTATGAGGAACCCAGGGGAGTGGCAGAGACAGAAAGCGGAATGGTGGTGCCAGGGCTGGGGGAGGAGGCGGCATTACTAGGCGCTGGTTTGGGGCGGGGGTGGTGAATAGATGGTGATGGGCACAGCGCACTGGGGATATATTAATGCCACTCAAGTGCCCACTTACGGATGCTTAAAGCGCCAAATATCATGCTATGTACATTTCACCACAA
>PVJL010006323.1:0-93768 GCA_004026885.1 Lyroderma lyra | reverse complement strand
TAGACTGAAGTCTAGGTGAGGGCATTCGCATTTTAAAAGACTTTAAATCAGAAGTTACATGCCTTTCAATGCTGGTTTGCATTCTCTGACACTTTGTCTCTGTCCTCTAGTGCTTCTCTGTCTAGTTATACTTGAAGATAACCACAGATTTTTATTTCTGAGAAGCTACCGTGACACACTTAAGTTGGTGATCACTGCTAATGGTTTGCAGGTATACCATTGCAATATCTTTGCCATGGCAAAAACTGTGAACTTTACTAAAGCTAGCGGGCCCTCGTTCCAATCACTCACCAGAGGTACATGCACAGCCTTGGATGATCTCACTTTATGAACCTCATGGGTCTCAAAGAACCAATGTCAGTAGCCTGTGAAAGAAGATTGTGTAGAGGGAAGAAGTAGAAATTAGCTTTAGTTGGAATTATAATGTGGGTAGGGATGTTCATAGCAATGCTGCGGTTTTCAAGTTGTTGGGGCCAAGTCATTTCAGAAAATGTCTAAAAAAATAAAAAGGAAAAGAAATATGGATAAGGCAGAAGTACAAACAGTAGATATACTTGGTGAATTGTCTACATTTCTGCCATGAGTTATAGATAATTGTTTGTATAAAAATTAATATCATAATAATTTACAGTTTCTGTCATTATTGTAAAAAATTGTTCTCTTCCTTTGTGGTTTTTAAGTTAGATATAAAAGCATACCTTTTATTTGTGACAGCAAAAGTTGTAATTTTAGTGCTATGAGTAGTATTTTTCTTAAAATTACATCATATGCTTCAGATTGTATAAAATAAACATCATCTGTTCAAAATGATATGAAATCATTCTCTTCAAATTATTCTGGGCTCAATGATTTCTTGTAATTTTCATATAAACTCTAATATCTTCTTAGTTTGTAATAGTAGTCATACACTTCTTCTTTGGATGTAAGAGTTATTGTATATTTTTAGAAAAATAATTGTTATTATGTTTTTAATCAATTTTCACCACACTATATTCCATTTTGTCCTGGAATTTCTCTCTTGTTAGTTTAATATTACATGTTTCAGTGAATGTGCAATAAAATTGCATAATTATTTCATTAAAACAACTGTATGTTTACCCAAGCCAGACCCCTGGAAGATGCAACATTCCCTGGCATAGAAACCTTGGACAGATCACCAACATGACCAGTACAGTAATTTCAAAAAAACCTTCAACCTGACCAGCACAGAGTCCCGAGGAAGACACCCAACCTTTCCAGAACAGAGACCCAGGACAGATCCTCAGCAACACTGGCACAGAGGCTCCCAGTAGACTCCTGACACGACCAGAACAGACAGCACGGGTATACCCCAACTTCAAAGCACAGAGACATCAAGGAGTTTTTCATTATGATCAACACAGAGACTCACAAGTAGTTCTATAACTTGACCAAAAAAAATCACCATCAGAATCCCACCTGACCAGAAGACTACCAAGAAGTGCCACAAAGTGAGCAGCAGAAAGTTCAAACCAACCTGACTAACAGAGAGACGTCAGGCAAACCCTCATCATTAATAGTCACACAGATACCTAGAAGACCCCTGACATGACCAGCACAGAGACCCCACCAGTTCTCAAAACTGACCAACACAGAGAACCAGACAGCCTTCAACACCACCTGCACAGAGACCCCCGGTAAACCTGCAACATGACTGGATACACAGAGCCTGAACAGTCCCTTGAACTGACCAGCACAGAACTTCAGAACTAACCAACAAGGAGACCCTGGGTATAACTCCAACCTCATGGTCACAGAGACCACAGGAAGACACCCAGTCATCCCAAAACAGAAAACCCCTGCAGGACTTCAAACGAATCAGCTGAGAAAAGGCACAGAGAGCTCAACCTGACCAGCATAAAGACCCGCAACCAATTCCAACTTGACCAGAACTAAGACTTTTCACTCACCACAAACTTGACCAACACAGGGAACTCCAGCTGAAATGTAACATGGAAAGCACAAGGAGAATTTCATATGGGAAACCTGACCATGGAAGAAAAAAGCAGCAGACACCCAACATGAGAAGAACATTATCCAGCAGTACTTTAACCTGAGCAGCAGAGAGACCTTAACAAATCTAAAAACAAACACAAAACAATAAACAAAACACTCAGAAAAAAACACCCCAAGCAAAGCCCCAAACTGAACATACACAAAGTCCTCCAGTACATCCCAATTTCAAGCAGAACAGAAAACCCTGACAAAACCTCCAAATGACAAACATAGTAACTCCTGGTAGACACCCAAACTGACAATCACAGAAAGTTCCAGCAGAACCCAAACCTGATGATAACAGAAAGCTCCAGCAGACCCTTAATGTGACCAGAACAGAACCCCCAATTCAGACCTTTATGGTGACCAGAACAGGAACTTCAGACATAAACAATACCATCAGACTGATTCCAGCAATCCCAAAACCTGACCAAGACAAACCCAGGGCATATACCAACTGGGCTGGGAAGAGACATTTCCAGTAAAATCCCAACCTTCCCAGCACAGAGATCGTTGACTGACCCCAACCTTAACAAAATAGAGAGCACCTTGAAACTCAAAATTCGCAGAGACCTGAGGAAAAAAATAAACATTGCAAGCACAGGGCCCCCTACACACCTGAAACCTGACCAGAAAACATACCCTCAGCAGACACTCAACATGACAAACACATTGCCCAGCAGTCCTTTAACCTGACCAGCAGAGACATCCCTGAAAATCTCCAAAAAGACCAGCTCAGATACCCTAAGCAAAACCCTAGCTTGAACAGGCAAAGGTCTGCAACATATCTCCATCATAAACAGAGCCAGGAACACAGACAGAACTCCCAATTGACCAGCATAGAGACTACTGACAGATCCCCAACTCGACCATCACAGAGAACCCCAGCAAACCCTGAACTTGATCATCACAGATTTCTTCAGCTGATTCACAACACTACCAGTACAGAGCCTCCAATGCAAACCTCCAACAGGACTAGAACTGGAAACCCAGGCACACACGAAAATAGCATAAAGACACCAGCAGATCCCAAACCTAACAAGGACAGATAACACACAGATTCCAAATTTGACTGGGAAAAGAGAACCCCAGCAAAACCCTAACCTGTCCAGCACAGAGGTCCCAGGCAGACCTCCATCCTGACCAGCATAGAGACCCCAAGAAGACCCCCAAACTGAGTAGCACAATGTAACCCAGCAATCCCATTATTCAATCTCCCAGAGACTCTCAGCAGACTACAAACCTGACCTGCTTCAAAATTTCAACCTGACCTGGAGAGAGAGATCATAAACAGACATTTAACATGAAAAGTACAGAGATGCTAGGAGAACTCAAACCTGACCAGCAAAAAGTGCCCACACAGACACCAAATGTGATAGACACAGTATTTCATCAGTCCCTCAACTTGACCAGCAGAGATATCAAAGCTGACCCCAACATGACCAGCACAGTGTCCCCAAGCATACATTCAATAGACCCAAGTTAGGCACTAAGTGTGACCACCAAATAGACACGAGCAAACTTCCAAATCTACCAGCACAGAGACCTCAGGCAGATCTCCAACCTGACTAGATGTAGAGACCCAATGCAGAGCATTAAATTGACAGAAACACAGACCCCTGATAGACCAAAATTGACATGTCATGAAGACTCCGGAAAGACCATCAAGTTTATGAAAACTACTACCCCAGCAAACCCCAAGACACACCAGCCAAGAGACCCTAGACAGACAACGAAACTGAGCAGCAGAGAGACCCCAGGCAGACCTCCAACCTGACCAGGCACTGAGACCCCAGACTGACCCCCATCCTGAACCCACAGACTCCCAGAAGACCACTAATCTGACAAGAACAAAGGCCTTTGCAAGAAATACAGCATGATGAGCACAGAAAGACCCCCAACTGGACTAGAAAACAAACACTTGACATTTCCCCAAAGTAAACAACACACAGACCACCAGCAAATCTAGAACCTGAACAAAACAGAGTCCCAGCAACCTGTTTTGTGATGTGACTAAGACCATTACAGACACAGACGGAGAGTCCAAACATGACTAGGACAGAGACCTAAGGCAGCCCCCAAATCTCACTGAACACAAGGATTCCCAGAAGACCCCTATCCTAGACAGCAATACTTCCCAAGGCAGAGTCCTATCTTACCATCACAGAGATCCTGAGATGAACTCCAACCTGACTAGCACAGAGATCCCTAGTCGATTCCCACCTCACTGTGAACAGAAACTGCTAGCCTCCCTATAATTTAATGAGCACAGAAATCAAGGAATGCATTCAAAGTGATGATCACAGAGTTACCAGAAAACCTGGAACATGAAACATCAAGAGACACTTGCTGACACTGAACCAAACCATCTCAGTACCATGCCATAATTTCAAAAACATCTGCAGAGGTCTAAACTGAGCAGCATAGAGACTCCCAGCTGACCCCCAATCTGTACAACAGAGAACAGGCTGACATCCAACCTGAGCAGCACAGAGACCCTTGGCATACACTTAAAATGACTGGACACATGAATCCCAGTTTGAACTACAACCTGACCATCACTGACACTTGTCACAGACCCCCAAACTAACCAGCACATAGACCTTCTGCAGACCTCAAAGCAGACCAGCACTCAGACCTAAGGCAGATAGCCCTGTGACCAGCACAGATTTCCCAGCAGAACTCCAACCTGACCAGCACAGACTTGCCAGGCAAAAACAATTTTGAACTGTATAGATACCACAAGAAGATCCCCAACCTGAATAGGAGAGGAACCTCAAATTCACCTATAACCTGACCAGCAACAGATCACCTACAGAACCCCAACCTGACCAGAAGATTACCTAGAAGTCCCAAAACCAGAGAAAGCAAGAATATCAAATGAGACCTTCAACCTGATCTGCACAGAGACCCCAGGCAGACCTTATCATTACTGGGGAAACGGAAACTCAGAAATTCTCTGACATGACCAGCACATAAACCCCTGACATACCTATAACTAGATCAGCACAGAAACCCAAGAAAAACTCTAAACATAACAAGCCACAGAGAACTCAGGCAGTAAACTAACCTCTCCAGCACAGAGATGCAAGTAAGACTTTCAAAACTGCAAGGACAGACAATTCAGAAAGACCTCAAAACTTACAAGCCCAGAGACCCCCGTGGATGCCCAACCTGACCAAAACAGAGACCCCAATGCAGACCTCTAATGTTATCAGAACAGAAACCCCAGGCCCACCTGAGACCAACAGAGAGATACCAGCAGACAACATATGAGACAAGACAAACCACAGGTAGATTCCAAATGTGACTGGAAAAAGAGACATCCCAGCAGAATCCCAACCTCCCATGCACAGAAACTCCCGAATTATCCTGACCTGACCAGAACAGAGAACACCCATCAACCTCAAACTTCACCAACACAGAGACCTCATGTAGAAACACAACATAAAAAGACCCACTCAGTCCAAGATCCTGACCTTGAAAAACACTCCACACAATCGATAGTTTAATGTTTATTTGGGGACAAGTGGGTTAGGGAGGGGAGAAAGGGGAGGGGGTGGGAGAGGAGGGGGGGAAGCTAAATATAAGGTGATGGAAAGAGAAGTCACATTAGGTGGTGAACTTATTATACATCAAGTTGACAATGCACTGTAGAATTGTATGCCTGAAACCTATGTAATCCTTGATAACAGATGTCACCCCAATAAGTCTAACAATAAAAATGAATTAAAAAAAAAATAAAAGAAAGGTGCTGTGTATGAAAGAGCAAATGAAATTAATGCATTTGCAAGTCAATGACTTTCAACCTAAAGTGAGGGAGCTCTCAAGTGTGGGAGCTGAGAATCTGATTTCTGCTCTAATAAGAAATTTAGAACATGAAGTTACTGATCTGATTCAGGATCATCAAGCCTAAACATACTCCATGTGCCAGCCCACAAATAAATTTAGTGCCTTTATTACTCCTTCTTACCCGCCCCACCATCCCCAGAAATGGCAATGCCATTGCAGAAGTAAGGGGTTCTTTGAGTCTGTTTTCAAGCTCTCATCCAAGGAGAAGGTCAACAATGGATGACCAAATAAGATGAAGAGGAAATTCCATTTTCTGCCATCAGAAGCAGCTACTCAGGACAGAGCTTCCTCTAGGAGGGGGAGTGTCCTCTGGGAAGCTCTGCCTTGTGAGCAAGGTCATTGTGTCTGAATGGAAGGCTCATGAAAGACAGAAGTTAAGCAAGATGTCCAAGAAAGCTGAGTAGGCAGAACAAAGAGAAGATGAACACAGCCAGTGGATCACAAACCCAGCCCTTGATATGGGCTGAATTGTGCCCTGCCAAAATTCATATGCTGAGCCCTACTCCCAGCATCTCAGACATGGCTGTAATTGGAGATAGGGCCTTTGAAGAGATGATTCAGTAGACCCTGTGAGGACAGAGCGAAAGCATGGCCACGTGCGAGCCAAGGAAAGAGGCCTCAAAAGAAACCATCACTGCTAAATACCTTGATCTTGGACTTTCAGCCTCCAGTACTGTGAGACAATAAATTTCTATGTTTAAAGCCACCCACCTGTTGTATTTTGTTATGGCAGCCCTAGCAAACAGATACAGCCCTCTTCTAATTGTAGGGACTTTTCATTTTAATTCCATCTTCCAACATGAACAGCCCGTCTAATAGGTGGGTTAAGATGCTCTCAAATTCTCTATCTCACTCTCATCCACCAATTAGAGAGTCCTTTTCTTTTGTTTGCTCATTTATTAATTCTTAATAAGTTAATTGCTAATTCTCCCAGCAGATATTAAATTAGTATCTTGTGCGGGGCCCCTGGAAAAGACCCAACCCTGCCCTCTCAGTGATGCAAAAGGACAGTGACTGCCAGGTGCCATAACAGCAAATGAAAGTCTCCCCACTCAGTTGTCAGTGTCTGAAAGAACAGTGTTCAGGGTAGCAGCTGAGAAGCCATGACTTGTAGGGTATGTGCCTTCCTGTCGCATCCAGACTCATCAAAGGCCTTATCCTGTCACTCCCACCATTATCATGACTCCAGTGTTCATGGGAATGCCCAGTACCTTGGTGTGTTGCTTCCCGACCTCTTGCGTGTGATGATGGCCCCTTCACTCCAATTCACCTTCTTCTTGCTCCCGTGGTCGCACCCTGGATTGCCTTCTTGCTGAAACAGAGCCATTTCTGAAATCAGTATCTGAAGCGTCCCTCTCCAGCATGCTCTCACTGTGACTATGCTTCAACCTTTTGGGTCTTCAGTTAGTCCATTGTCTCTTCTCCCTATTTACTTCCCATCTTACCTGGCTCCAATTCCATTAGTCTTCCATTGCAGTGCCACACTAACATGCCTGTGAATTCCCTTGCTGCTCTATCTTTGTAGGAGCCAACAAGATGAACCCCTCCATCTCCCTGCACATGAACAGCTGAGTACTGAGGAGAAAAAAATCCAAGGCACATCAGTACCGCTATAGTACACTTACAGAGGTTGCCAACCTTTACCAGGTTTGCCCTTAACACTGCTCACTTTTGGTTCACTTGAAATTATTTCAAACCATCTTTAGTCTCCTCAAACCCCAGGCCTCCCACCTCTCTCTGTCTCTTTCTCTCTCTGTAGCTTCTCTTCTAATTCACTGAGAAAACAGAATGGTACTCTCCCAACTTCTTACTTTCCTTCCCCACTTCTATCACGTCTAAAGCAAGTCCTACCTATACTTTGATCCCATTCCCATTGATTAGTCTTCTTTACTAGATCCTTCCTATTCGTTTTCAAACATGTTCAACTCTTCTCACATTAACAACCATCAACAACTCCTTCCTGGACCCCATAACTGCAGCTGCTGCTCTGGGCCTCCCTTTCTTTTCCCCAAACTTGTTGAAAGAGTTGTGCCTGCTCATGGACTGCACTTCCTCACAACCCACTCACTCCCAGCCCACTGCAGTATGGTTTCTGCCTCCATCACTTACTGAAACATCTCTGGCTGAGGTCATCTGTGTTTGGTACATCACTGTCTGCCTTAGCTGCATTAGGTACTGTGCTCCCCCTCTTTCCTACCCAAGTCCTCTCGCCCCTCTCCCGATTTCCAAGACACTCTTCTAGCTATTCTACATCTCCAGCTGTCTTTCTGAGCTTTTGCAGACTCGTCCTCATCTGGTCAGCCAACAAAACTCCAGGCTCTGTCCTAGGTTTTCCCCTTACCTCACCCTATACTCTACTCTTCCCTAGGAGATCTTATTTGCACAGCTTTCATTCCCAACTAGACCCAGATGTCCCACAAATGTGCATTTCCAGTCCTCATCTTTCTTCTGACTTCCAGATGCATATGTGTGACACGGTATTTCAAAAGCACCTTAAACTCATTATATTCCTCACCCCTTCACCCCCTGCAACATGGTCTTTGTCCAGTAGTCCCCATCTCAGTAGCCACACCATTGGTCCAGGTGCTCAAGCCAGGAACCCCGGAGTCATCTCTGTCCCCTCCTGCCCCTCACCATACTCCATATCTAATCCATTTCTAAGTGCTTATGACTTATTTTCTAAAATCTCCCTATTCTGTGTACGTCTCTCCAAAGTCCTCCCCCTAGTCCAAACTTCCCTCATTCTTCCGGACTATAACAATAGCTTCATATACAATAGCTACTTCATCCCTGCAAACTGTTCTGTATACTAGGGCTAGAGTCATCGACCCCCCCCAAAAAAAAAAACAAACCAAAACAAACACAGTTTCCCATTGTCTTTAGGATAAACTCCAAAATCTTGGCCATAGCCAAATGTCCTGGCCCCTGCCCAACTCTCCAGTATCAATTCACATCAGACTTTGACTTACTTTCCATTCTCTGGCTATTTGAGACTTCTTCCAGTTTCTTAAATCCCACCCAGTGGCCTCCTTGGAGCCTCAGGGCCTTTGCACAGGCTGTTTCATCAACCCAGAATGTTCTTCCTCACCCCCCTCAAAACTCCACTTAAATGAGAGCCTTTCTTGACCCCCTTTCCTGGGCAGGTTGCCTGTTAGAAGCCCACATAGCAGATGGACCTTCACACGGAGGCCTCAACATGCTTATTACATAATCTTTCCTGATGAACATCGTCTTTCTCCTCAGACTGCAGAGTCCTCTAGAGCTGTTTTGATCTTTGCTGTATCCCCAGAAACTAGCACAGAGCTCCTCACATAGTACACATTGTTGACTAAATATTGTTAAATGAATGAATGTGAACAACCAATCTGCTATACTGCAATTCACAGGGGTAAAGCCCCCAGCTGTGGAGGTTTAAAGAAACCAGTTTCCTAAAGAGAAAAATAGGATTGATAATAACAACAAAAACCACCACCACCAAAAACTACCTTTAGATAGAGCCATGGGCATCATAAATTACCAGGGACTGAGCCCCCAGTGGGGGGTGCACTGTGTTTACATTAGCTAGCTCATTCATTCCCCAAAAGCCACAAAAGGTGGGCTAATTTTACCTTATTAAAACATCAGGAACTCAAAACTCTGGGAACTTAGTATGCCAATAAAACTGCCCTATAGGCGCTGTCTTATTCAAAGTGGGATCTAGGACTTGAGGATTCTGCCCAACCCTGCCTCTGGCCCCGCCCCTATCCCCGCCCTCCCTTCCCTAACCACCGCCCTCACTGGGCTCCGGCCCCGCCCCCGTCCCACCCGGACACACCTCCTGCCCCGGTCTCGCCCTGGCCCGGTGGCCGCGGAAAGGAGGCGTGCCTGCAGTGCGGTCCGTGGCCGCCGGGGGGCAGCCTCACTGCTCGGGCCCGACCGCTCTGGGCCGCGCTCCTCGCTCGTCCTCGGACTCGGCTCGGCTGCTGCGCCCACCCTCCCCGCGCCCAGCGCCAATCCGCTGGGCTCCCCGTGCCGGACCCAGGACTTCGGCTCTCCGGGCCCGGACCGAGGCCGCAAGCAGCGCCGCGGGTTGTGAGGCAGACCCAGGAGATGAAATGACAACGTCAACCCTCCAGGTATCTCGGCGCGGCCCGGCCGGCTTGAGGAGGCTGAAGGAGGCGCGGCTGGGCCTATGGGCCAGCACCCCGATAGGCGGAGGGCCTTCTTGGAGCTCCAGCCTCGCGTCCCTCGCCCCGCAGCCCTGTCGCTGCCTCCGCCCGTTTCTGTGTTCACCCGCTCGGAACCGAGGGGCCGCCTCCCGTCCAGAATGCCCGGACCCCTTGGCCGAGCGGAGGAGCCCCGAGGCCTCTATGTGCAGCTGGCGCTCCGGTACCGCTGTGGCGCTCAGCCTCACCCGGCCTCACAGGCTCGGTCCCGCGGTCGGGCTGCTCGCTCTTCCTCCGCCTCCCTTTCAACAAACCTCCGTTCTTTCCCCAGTCTCCGATTTCCTCTTCTCAGCCAGAGACCCTTCATTCATTCCCTAGATCGTGCAGGGTGGTGCTGGGGTGGCGCCACCTGGATGCATGACTGACCCATCCTCCAGGTGCTGCCAGTCCTGCTGGGCAGGAAAACATAAACATGCTCAGGCCTCTCAGACCAGGGTTTGAATCTGGACTTTGCCTCTCATTAGCATGTGACCTTGGGCTAGTTACACGATCCTGGAGTCTCGGGTTTCTTGTTAGTAAAATGGGGTAATACCCAGTAGGATTGTTGTGACAGTGGCTCCAGATTGAATAATTCAGGTAAAGCATTCTTAACACGGTGCCAGCTACATAGTGATGACAGATACATTTCTTGCGAATAAGGCAAGACTTCATGGAAGAAGGGGCATTTGATAGGATTATCAAAGGATGGGTAGCATTCTGTTTCCTGGAGGTGGAGGAGGGATGGTTCAGTTGGAGGAAAAAGTGGGAACAGTGAGTAAACTTCTACCTGCCAGTCCTACTTGCTTAGACAGTTTCTGTATGGTTTGTGAGCTAAATTATTATTTTTTGCATTAAAAATAGCTTTATTAAGATAATAACTCATATGCCATACAGTTCACCCATTTAAGGTGTACAATTCAATGCCTTCAGTATATGCTGGCTGTCCAGAAAGTATCCAGCCATGTACTGTGACAATGACTGGATTTTTGACAACCCTCATATTCACAGAGTTGTGGACTCATCACCACAATCACCTTGAGAACATTTTCATCTTCCCCAAAAGAAATCCTGCACGCTGTAGCTATCACCCCCAATCTCTTTGTCCCTCCCAGCCCCTTGCAACCACTAATCTACTTTTGTCCCCATGGATTTGCCTATTCTGGGCATTTTATGGAAATGGAAATCATACAGTATGTAGTCCTTCATGGCTGGCTTCTTTTATGTAACATAATGTAGGTTTTCACATTTTTTAAAAGGCTGAAAGGATATTTCGTGATACATGAAAATCATGAAATTCAAATTTCAGTATCTATAAATAAAGTTTTGTTGGAACACATTACTGCTCAATGGTTTATGTATTTTCTATGGCTGCTTTTGGGCTACCAAGGCAGAGTTGAGTCATTGCTACAGAGATGGTATGGCCAGGAAAGTGTAAAACAGGCTTATCCAACCTGCGCCCCATGGTGCACCTGTGTCCCAGGATGGCTTTGAATGCGGCCTAATACAAATTCATACTTTCTTACAACATGATATTTTTTTGCAACCTTTTTTCTTTTTTAGCTCATTCACTATTGTTAGTGTTAGGTTATTTTATGAGTGGGCCAAGACAATTCTCCCAATGTGGCCCAGGGAAGCCAAAATATTGGACACCCCAGATAAAATATTTACTGTATGGTCCTTTGCAGAAAATGCCAGCTCCTCTGTTAGCACATCTTTTCTTTCATCCTTGTCCTTTGCAATATGTGTTACTAGAGATGCAGCAGGGCTGGTTGTTTTGTCACTTTACCTTCCTGTTATGCAAACTGTTCCTCTCTAAATTGCTACTGAGGCCTCGCACATGTGAAAAGCTGTATGTGGCTAAAAAATTCTAATGTACCCTTAGGTGTGTCAATTAACAGATAATCAAGGAGGAGGGCATGGGCCTGCTCTGCCACATGGGGGACAGAGCATACTTGCAGTATTGTTCTGAGCCCCACCTTTCAAAAGGACCTAAGCAAGAAGGCATGTAGAATGAAAAAGTCTAAGGAACTGAGGTTATTTGTTCTGGAGAAGAGAACCCATCAGGGACAGGAACATACCTTTCATGTCTTATCTGAAGGGTCATCGTGTGTGTGTGCTGTGGGGGAGTAGGCAGGTGAAGCTTGTGTTTAAGCTAATCAGCCCAAAAGGTTCAGAGCTCCTAGCCATTCTCTTATTTGTAGGTAGTGGATAGAGCTGAAGCTTGAAAATAGTAGTCAACACTCACCTTTCCTCATCTCTTCAGCCTGGTGAGTTAACATCAATCTGGCCTAACCTACCCACCGGTCAGTTTTGTAGAGCGATCTGTGTCTGTCTTTCTGAGACTTCTTACTTTCATATGGGGAAGGGCTGTACAAATGCCTGGGCCCTCCCAAGAGCTGGTCAGGAGGTTTATTGTTTGCTGTGGCTGGAACTCTGTGTGTGTAGTGGGATCTGCCTGCCCGGTGTCTAGTGCTCTATCAGCCTGAGGAGGATAATTCTGGTAACACTTTCTGGGTTGGTGAAGCTGTGGTTTCTAAAACTGGACATGTTAGGGAGTTCCCTGGTGGTGTAGTGGCTTAAGGCTTCGGCGCTGGTGCTGGCACTGTCAATACTGCGGCCTGGGATCGATTCCCAGCCAGGGAACTACCCACATGCTACCAAAAAAACAAAAAAACCCCCAAAACCTGGATATATCAGTGTGGGGCAACTGCCTGAAAGATACAGCATGCTTTACATTCAGTCCAGAGCACAGGCCTGCAGGATTTATGATATGCACAAAGGTACTCTTACAGATTTCCTAGAAGATTCCAGAGGACCATTCCCCTCAACTGGTAGCACATATATGCCTCTGGGGTAAGCAAGTACTTTTTGTACTGGAGATACTGATATATTGACCCATGTGTCTAAGCATCTCATTCCCTAGGTATCAGCTTTATGAAAACTGTCTTCTCTTTTCAGCCTAGAGAAGCAGGTTGGGCCAGTAGAAGGAAGCAGAGATCCCTCTAAATCCATCTCATAAAACTCGGTCAATAAAAGACTCTCCTAGCTGGTGGGGTCTTCTCTGGCCCTCAAGGTCTAGTGCTATTTCTGGCCTCTGTGCTAAGCACAGGAATCAATTGGTTCTGGTGTTTCCCCTGTTCTAGGCTCTGAGTCCAGGTCCATTTCTTTTTCCCTAGAGGCATGTAATAGAAAGCAGACTTTCCCTGTAAGCCTAACCTGAGCTATTTGATCAGGCTTCCACTTGCTGAGATCCAGGGTGAGGACTGAGAAGGAGGTTGCTTTTTACTGTTTTGGGTGTATTGTGAAGAGGGATGGCTATTTATTAAAGCTTCCTTTTAAGGCCTTTCTAGTTAAAGTTGGAAAAGTAGGTCGATACAATGGTCTGTGACTGACAAAGTCACAGGCCTGGCAATATCTCTCATCAGTGTATTCCTCCTTCCTGGAACCCCAAGAGCTTTCTCAGTCTCCTAGGAAGCACTGAGCTGTTTGCTTTGCCTTTCCAGAAGGCCATTGACCTGGTGACAAAAGCCACAGAAGAGGATAAAGCCAAGAATTACGAGGAGGCACTCCGGCTCTACCAGCATGCTGTGGAGTATTTCCTACACGCTATCAAATGTGAGTCACACACAGGGCCCCCCTACCCGCTGCAGAGCCCCTGTGCGAGGAGGGTGGGCACCCAGGGGCTCACAGGGCTCCTCTCTGGTTCTCCTTTTGCAGATGAGGCACACAGTGACAAGGCCAAGGAGAGCATTCGAGCCAAGTGCATGCAGTATCTAGACCGTGCAGAGAAGCTGAAGGATTATTTACGAAACAAAGAGAAGCATGGCAAGAAGCCAGTCAAAGAGAACCAGAGTGAGAGCAAGGGGTGAGTATGGGGGAGTGGAGGACCCAACTGGGACCACAGCACCCCTGACTCTGCCCCCTTCTGAGCATGCGCCCTTTCCCTGTATTGCTGTCAGTCTTGGTGCTAATGCTGCCTTGGACTTCCACGGCACCTTTCTTTTGGGGAATTCTACTGACAGTAGTGATAATGCCCACAGCTGCTTTTGTCAAGCACTTTACAGAGTGCTTCCATGTACATTACCTCATTGGATCTGGGATGGGCGACCAACGTAAAGGTTATGAGCCTTAGATTCTGCAGGCAGACTCTCCGGCTATAATCTGGCTCTGACACTTCCTAGCTATGTGACCTTGGACGAAGGCAGTGACACACCCCCCACCCCCAACCCCTGCCCCATACCTCCATCTCCTCATCTGTAGGAGGAGGAAGATAATGGGATTTCCCTCATAGTGTTGCTGTAAAGAGCAAATGAGATGATGGGGTAAAACCCTGAGAATAGAGCTTGGCATACAGTAAGGATTAAATGTCACCTGCTGTTGTCATTAGAGTTGTCATCTTCATCTGACAGATGAGGCAACAGAGTTTCAGAGATTTGTCAAGGTCACAGAGCTGGTACTTGATGCAGTCTGGACACCCAGGGCCTCTGTTTCTGACTCCAGAACCACAGTTTCTCTCCTCACATCTGTGGTTCACCCACCAAGGAGATTCCAGTCAGCTGAGCACAAAGGCCAGTGGTATCATGGAGGCAAGGAGAGGATCCTGGGCAGGAAGCTCATGGGGTAGGACAGAGGTGGGTCAGCTGCCTCACCAGAAGTGAGAGGCTCTGCTCCTGGGTGTAGAGGATTCCCTGGAGTGAGAACACACTGAGGAAGGGGCAGGAGGCCTGACGTCTTGAGGAGGGCCGCAGGAGTTTTGAGGATAGTAAATCACTTACATCCAGACGAGGATTGGCCCTGGGGGGGTGAACATTGACTGTGTTTCTCTTTTCCAGGTGCTCCCTTTTAGATTTAAAAAGACTTGCCTCTTCTCCAAATCATAGCTACTAGCTGTCTAGTTTTGGGTACATGTGAGAGGTCAGTGACAGCTCCAGTGGCTTTCCCAGCTGCTCTTGAAGTCCAGCTAAAGCACACGTCCCCACCAGCCTCTAGAGAGAATACACATCTCTTTTCTTGTTCCCCTAATGAAGAAACGAGGATGGGGTCTGAGAGTTTCCTAGAGGATCACTGTGGGTCCAGAATGCCCTTGGGTTACCTGTTTGTGGGTCTGTCACCACTGTTGTGCAAGGAGGGCGTCCCTTTACCACCGTGCTCGCAGCCAGAGCCTGGCCTCGCTCTGAGAACCTCCTTGCCAACTGACTTTTGCTCCAGACTGTCATCTTCTGTCTCCTTTCCTAGCAGTGATAGTGACAGTGAAGGGGATAATCCAGAGAAAAAGAAATTGCAAGAACAACTGATGGGTAAGAGGGTTGAGGCCCCATGGCAGTGGGAGGGGGACATGTCAGGGTCCCCTGGTGGGTCGGGGCTCGGGGTTGACAGCCTTGCCTCTCTCTGCAGGTGCCATCGTGATGGAGAAGCCCAACATTCGGTGGAATGATGTGGCTGGGCTGGAGGGGGCCAAGGAGGCCCTCAAAGAAGCTGTCATTTTGCCAATTAAATTCCCACACTTGTTCACAGGTAAGAGGTGAGCCACACTGTGGGCCTAGATATAAAAATATCAGGCTTCTGAAGGTGTCCAGGAGCAGATGATGATGTGGCTCCCTCTGCCCTTCGCAGGTGAGGCCTGGCCTTCCCGCGTGCTCCCAGTCAGGAAAGGCTCCTGGGCCTGCTCATTGCAGTCATCTAATCCCTGGCTTCTCTCTTCTGTCAGAAAGCTTTATGACTAGAACTGTGACTTAACTGTCTCAGTGGGTGGGCAGGGTCAGGAATCAGTGCCAGCCAATGTCAAAGGCAAGGTCATGGGGTCCATGAGCCAGGGCTAAGACCAAGCTCTCAGCAGGTAATTTAGGTCCCTTTACTGCTTTGCTCTTAGAGTCAGTTGTCTTATAGAACTTTTCTTGTTTGTTTGTTTGTTTGTTTTCTTTTTGGTATGTGGGTAGCTCCCTGACTGGGAATTGAACCCAGGCCGCAGCGCTGACAGCGCCATCGCCATAGCCTTAAGCCACTACACCATCAGGGAACTCCCCAGAACTTTTCTTTTCTGACTGTGTTTACAGTGACTAAGGCCCCTTCTGTCCCCCTTCCCTAATCAGGAGGAAGCTCACTTCAGCTTATTCTTTCTTGCAGGCAAGCGCACCCCTTGGCGAGGGATACTGCTCTTTGGACCCCCTGGTACAGGGAAATCCTACCTGGCCAAAGCGGTGGCAACAGAGGCCAACAACTCCACCTTCTTCTCTGTGTCCTCCTCTGATTTGATGTCTAAGTGGTTGGGGGAGAGTGAGAAGTAAGTCAGGCGCCAGGCCCTTCTCTGCTGGCAGCCTCAGCACCTGCTGGTGGGCCACTTCCTTGCCCTTGGAGTCACCTCCCAGAGCAGCTGCTGTTGGATTTCAGGGAGAAGTAGCCAGCAGAGGAGTATCTTGCTAGCTCATTAGGTAGGACAATGTCCTGACCAAAACATCTAAAATTGGAAGGGAACTTGGGAAAGATGAGTCCTCATGAAGGGAAGGGAAAGGCAATGATTGGGTATCAGGTGAGTATCCTCTGTTGGGGACTTTATATAGTTAACTTCTTTCCCACACTGACTCCCATTTTGCAGATAATGAAACTGAGGCTGAGAGGAAGGGAAGTGACTTGTCCTAAGTCCAGAGCTAATGAATGGGGCTGCCAGGATTGAAGCTGACACAAAGGCTTGCTTTTCCTCTTGGTATAGTGCTGCCAGAGGATTTGTTACCACTACTTCTGAAATCCAAGCATGACTATGGTCTTAACCTTCCTATGGGAAGGGCAAGACAAGTTGATTAGCACCCTGACTGGGCATGTGTGTAGGTGTCCAGGTCCCAACCCCATTTCTCACCTTCACAGGCTAGTCAAGAACCTGTTTGAGCTGGCCAGGCAGCATAAGCCCTCCATCATCTTCATCGATGAGGTGGATTCCCTCTGTGGCTCCCGCAATGAAAATGAGAGCGAGGCTGCCCGAAGGATTAAAACAGAGTTCTTGGTCCAGATGCAGGGTGCGTGCTGGTCCTGGACTTCCTCCTCGGTTCTCTGTCCACTTAACGCCAGCCCAAGGGCTTCATTATTTAGTGTAGCTGGATTTTATTGTCCTTAGGGTGGAGGGAAATATCAGAGAAGCAGTTCTCAGCTCCATGTTCTTAGGCCTTCATTGTGGACAGGTCCCTGTGGCCCTTGCCTGCTGCCTCTCCGCCTTCCTGAGGCAGGCAGGGCTGGGGGGGGGGGGGCTCTAAGCCCCAGCGAAGCCAGAGGTGGCACAGGGATGGCTCCAGTTCAGGACACAAAGCCCCTGCGGTCCTTCCCCGCCGATTCTGACCAATCCTTGCAGGTGTCCTGAGCTGGCATGTTTCCCTGTCTCCACAGGGGTGGGGAATAACAACGATGGCACTCTGGTTCTTGGCGCCACAAACATCCCGTGGGTGTTGGATTCAGCCATTAGGAGGAGGTGAGTCTACCCCAGTGGGAGCCAGGGGCTGAGGTCTTTTTCCAACCACAGTCAACCTGCTGCTGGCAGCCAGAGGTGCAGCCTGACCCTGTTTCTCTGGAGCTTTCTTATCTGCATGGTGAGCAGAGCCTTGAGAGAAGCCAGCTTCTGGAGGGCCCTGCTCTGCCTCTTCATTAAGACCGTTCCACCATCCGCTCTCAAGTCCAGCTGTGTGCTTGGCTCTCTAGGTTTGAAAAGCGGATTTATATTCCATTGCCGGAGGAGGCTGCCCGTGCCCAGATGTTCCGGTTGCATCTGGGAAGCACTCCCCACAACCTCACAGATGCCAATATTCACGAGCTGGCCCGGAAGACAGAAGGCTACTCAGGTGCAGATATCAGCATCATCGTGCGGGACTCCCTCATGCAGCCCGTTAGAAAAGTGCAGTCAGCAACACACTTCAAAAAGGTGAGTGTGGCAGTAAGGAATTGCTTAGATAGTATCACGGGAAAGAGAGTATCAGCTTTCTTTGCCAGCTCCCTGGCTGCTCAGGTGACACATCTTGGGTCTCCTAGAGAACCAAGGGCAAGTACAAAGTGAGCCCTCTGGCTCCAGGGGCTGGGGTTGTACCTGCTCTCCCCTTCCCTGCAGTTCTTTCTGCTTGAGCATGACCATCTCAGATTGTGTGAACCTAGAGGACGGCACTGTGGCAGTCACCTCTGCCACCCCTGCCGTCAGCACTGTGCTGTTGTGCGTGTTGGGCCCTACTCAGTGTCTGAAAAGTGGTGGGCCCAAAATCACACACTGTAAGGAGGAATCCATTCACCCAGCATATCCCTGTTGAGTGTCTGCCGAGGATCTTACTGTGTGCCTGGCCTCATTCTGGATGCTGGGGAGATCCGTGACCAACCACAGCAGAGAAAAACTCCTGCCCTCAGGAGCCTCCTTTCTAGTGGGGGAGACTGGCAACAAACGAAACAGACTTTTTTCTTAGTGGGTGCTGAGGGGGAAAACAGAGTAGGGAAGGGAGGTCGGGCATTTCTCAGGTTTGGAGGAGGGTGGGCAGTCTACACTCTTTAAGAATAGGCCACACTGCATGGGACACTCAAGTCCACAGTTGAAGGAGATGAGGGGATGAGTCTTGAGATGTTTGGGAGAATGTTGCCAATGGAGCAGATTTCAGGTGGAAAAGGATATTTGATGTTATTGCAGTTGTGGTGAGATATGAGTTAATGAGAAAGAGAAGATATCAAGGCATTTTGCAGCACAAATTGAGGTTCTGGAGAACAATGGCTGGAATGGCATGCTAATCATAAACCTCTAAAATCATTCTTTGAGCCACTTTGACTACTCAGCTCAAGAGTTTCGAAGGATCCCATCCCTCCTCAGACTGATGACCTGGAAACCCTGGCGTTCGTTCACATCCTACCATTACCTGCTCCAGCACTCAGAAATTTGAGGCATCCTGCCCCTTCCCCAAACACTGAGAGAGCCCCCTCCAGCCAGTCAAACTCCTGTTTGGTTTCAGGTCTGTGGCCCTTCCCGCACCAACCCTAGCATTATGATCGATGACCTCCTGACCCCATGCTCACCAGGGGACCCAGGGGCCATGGAGATGACTTGGATGGATGTACCTGGTGACAAACTCTTAGAGCCTGTGGTTTGCATGGTAAGTGGCCAGCTGGGAGGGAGGACTGCACAGAGTCCAGAAAATTGGAGGCTTGGGTCCAAGAATAAAAATAAGCTTCTCCCTTTCTCTGTCCTGGGCTGTTGTGACTACTTCATTTTATGGATCTGGCTTGTTTTGTGCACAGAAGGGGCCAGTAAATGTATGTCAGCACAGTTTGACTTGATGCAGATGCACAGGCAGCCTCTCACCTGACAAGTCTTCACCTCTCCTTATCCTAGTCCTGCTTATGGTCTTGCCTGTTCTGTGTGGCACGTGTCTGCCTTTGTGGCTGGTGTGGTAGGCATGTAGTTAGCAAGAGCTTCTCACTGGAGTTAGGAGGTTAGGGGAGCTTAGAATCTCAGACTAGAAGTAGGCCATCTGGAAATGACATGAGGCTACCTCAGGAGGGAAGAGCATCCCTGTCACAGAAGGCATTCAGGCAGAAACCAGGCAACCATAAGGAGTTATGCATTTGGGGCTGGGGCTGATGTCAAAGGCAGGCTTCTTCCCACCCTAGACTGCACGGGTCTGCGATGCGACAAAGCTGAGGACCTGGAGCCCGGCTACTGCTCAGCCACATGCTCTTGTCTTTGCAGTCGGACATGCTCCGGTCTTTGGCCACCACCCGGCCTACTGTGAATGCAGATGACCTCCTGAAAGTGAAGAAGTTCTCAGAGGACTTTGGACAGGAGAGTTAAAAAGCTTCTTCACTCGGGTGACAGTGAAGGTGGGAGGTTGATTGGGGTAAATTTGTGCACTTCTCATGTCGGTGGCCAGACAGGGCTCCAGGACTTGTCCTATAGTCACTACAGTGTCCCTTCTGCTGTCTGGTGCCAGCTGAGGAGCAGGAACGAAGGAGCTCCCAGCCAAAGAGACGCAGAAGCACATTCAGCACCCAGTGGGATTCTGGCTCTTCCTACTTCCTCCTCTTCCTCCTCCTCCTCTTCTGGATGCTCACCAACTCCTTGTCCTGTCCCTCCGTGACTTTTTTTTTTTAACTTTTTTTTTGTTCCCCTAAATTAATGCTGCTTGGATTTTTGTCTTGTTTATAAATAAAGTTAAAATCACCTGGAAACATTGAGGAGCAGGAGCAGCCTGTGCTGTGGGGTTGGTGCAGCAGACCTGCGGAAGCCCCCATGGCCCATTCCCTCTAGACCCAAGTTTTGCTCCTTGTGAACAGATGGCTGATCCCCTGGGTCTCCCACCCAGGCTCTGCCTGTAATGGCCAAGAGTCAAGCCAAACCATTCGCACCCTCCTAGGTGGGCTCCCCGGGCCCTGTGTCCTCCCTGCAGGAGGAACGGACGGTCTTTGTGAGCACAAAGCTGAGTAGATCAGAATGAGTGAAGGCAGTCAGGTGGGTTTTACTGCTGCCTTTTCTTCCCTCTGAATGTGAGAACACCAAACCCTGCCACTGCCCTCGGGTCCCTGTCCTGGAAATGGGCTAATAAATCCTTTTCCCTTCTTGAGCCACCTGAGTGATCTCATCTTTGACTCTTGTCTGGGGCTCTTTGGTATTTTTGTTTGGTTTTGGTTTTGGTTTTTGGTGGGGAGGGGGCGGGTAGTTCCCTGGCTGGGAATCAAACCCAGGCTGTGGTGTTGTGAGTGCCAAAGCCTAGCCACTATACCACCAGGTAACCCCCTTGTCTGGGGCTCTTTGAAGGCCATGCTTGCTTCTACTGCTGCCTTCTCTTCAGCAGAGTAGGCAGTGGGACTGATACCAACTGCTGCCTTTCCTAGGCTTATACTCCAGTCAGGTTTGAGACCTTTCCTCCCCCATAGCCTTGAAAGTGTGGCTGGGGGTGTCTGAGGGACCTGGGCAGTGGTTCCTATTCAGCCTCCAGATCAGAGGCTCAAACTGGGAGGCTTCTGGGCCATATGTGGTTGGCAACTATGGTTTGGTCTGCTGCCAACATTTAAAAAAAGAAGGGTGGACGTAAAACTTCAGACTTCTGGCTTCTGGAAGATTAGGTATTGCTAAGCCTGTGTCTCCATAAGGCAATCTATCAGCTGCTGCTGAGCAGGGGTGGCCCTATTCAGAAAGGGACATGCTCTCCAGCCCATCTATCTCCATGTGGACTGTTCACACATTTGCACTGTCTTCAGCCTCTGAATTTGTGACATCTGTGAGACACCAAAGGCTACCAAGCTGGTAGCCCTGGAAATGCTGGCTGAGAGGGAGAAGCAGTAGAAGCTGTCACACATTGACCATGAGCATATAAAGACACAGAAAGCCTGACACTGGTTGTTACAGCCCTCCTTCCCGTCCCCACACTGGTATCTTCAAACCCAAATGGTCCAGAACTGAGTACATAGCCAACTCTTAGATCATATTAGTCTTGTACTGTCGTGTTTCTTTGATCTGGTTAGGAGTGTCTGCTGAATGGAGCTACTACTGCTTGGTTTTTTTGAACTCTCAGGCCCAGTGTCCTCTCCAGTGCTGGTGGGGTAGCACCTCATCCTTGTTCCCAGGAATATCAGTCAGCCTGACCACCAGATGGCACGTATGCAGCAACTATAACTGGAACCTTTGTCACTTGCCCTGGAGTCCCCACATAGTTCTTGGTTAGTTATGTGCCCTCAGATACCAATTACTATTTGTAAATGCTCAACTAGAAGCCAGGATAGGACACTGCCCTCTCCCTGGACTATTTCATTTTAGCTAGTTGTGTTTTCTTATTCTACCTCTAGTTACCTTTACTTGAATGAGAAGCTCCTTGCCTTTTTTTTTTTTTAACCTGCTTCCTCATTCTGCTGCTTGAACACCTTGAAAAGTCACAGGGGTTAACAGAAAGTTTAGGACTGCTATAGTTCATCTTCATAGATCTAGTCACAGCTTTCAAGGATGCCCACTGAAGCTGAACTAACCTCAGACTGATGCTGTGACCTCACCATCTCTTAAACATGGCTAGTATGTGCAGAGGAATTTCCTTCCCTAAATGCTTACTCTGAAATTCACTTCTTTCCTACCTGGAATTCGGTTCTAAACCTGCCTACCTTGGCTTTCACTGTGGAAGTTGACTTCTAATGCTGATTTATGTGTATGGTTTTTGTGGCTGGTACATCTGCCTGAAGTGGAAGAGATTTTCTGTATTGGAAATGCAAGGATTTGTTGCCATTGAGCAGTATAGTGTCTTGACTAGCTGACTGAATCCTTCCTCCTATGTGGATCTGGTTGTAACAGTAAATCTCATATTGCCAGCAACAGAGATAGTCTCGGGCTTTCACCAAGGCCCACTCCAAGCAGTCATTTACTCTTGGGCCTCCAGGTCAGGAAGCTGCAGGCAAATGCTACTGGTCTATATTATAAAGGCATTACTAAGGACTATTAACCTTACAGCACTGGAAGGAAGGGTCAGAACATTCTGAGGCCACCCTGCAGGAACTTCTGAATATTCTCCAAAGGAAAGGAGGCTCATTAAATTCTAATTTTCATAAAGACCTATGTTTTCAATATAAATGAGAACTTCCCATAGACTTCCCCAATGGCTGTGTGTCTAACCTTACCTTGGGGCAATGTTCCCTCCAAAGTTTAATGCACAGAGCGCCTATTCAACTTTAGCTTGGCATGATAGGGCCCCCTGGACTTGGCCTATTTAGACAAAGCCATAGTCTTTCCTGGGTTCGTTAAACTGCTGTTTAAAACAAGTTTTCTTTAAGCAATTTACTGGACTTCTTACTTCATGGGTACTTGAATTTTGAGGACTTTGGTAAAAGTACTAGCAATGCAAAACTCAACATAAAAATGAGGTAAGACATGTACTTAAACAAGTTCCTTCACTTCTTGACAGAGCTCTGACAGTATCTTAAGGTTAAACACTGGTCAGTGTGGTGCTAAATAAGTGTGACCAGGAAGCACAAGTTCTGATTCCTGTTTCTGTCCTAATTATGACAGGCAGAGGCTCATTGGTTTCCTCTCAACAATCACCCTCTCCCTAGCCCTGCTCCAATGGCTTCCTTCTAAAGAATAAGCCAAGTACCAGCTGCCCAAGAGATCTCAGCAGAAAAATCTTACCCAAGTCTCTTAAAGGTAGAAGGCAAAATGTAGAAACCTCAATCATGTCTGAACTCATTAAAATGTGTGGGTACTTATAATATTTTCACTGAACACTTCTATGAACTGGGGCCATTCTATCTTGTGTATACTTTTACACAAGTACACTGGTGTCCAGGCAACGAAGGGCTATAGGTAAGATACAAGACAAATCCCTTGTAAAAATAAGAATTTGGTAAAGGTCAACCACATCCTTAACCTACATTTTTACACATTGGCTTTCAGATATATTGTGACTACATTATTATCCAATCTTGGCTTTGGGAATAGATCCCACAAGTCTTATGAAGTGATGTCTATTGAGAGTGATGATTATTGCCCCACTCATCTCCATACAAAATTACTAGGAAATGTCCAGTCTTTTAGGGGAGTTATTTTTCTTCTTATGTTGAAGGCAGTATTTCATAGCTTGTTTTGAGGCAATTATTTTTATCATCTTCCTTCAACCAAGTTTGGTATATTTTGGTGGTCCGCTGTTATCCGTCAGGGCTAAGCCAATACCAAGTCAATGCCAGATAAGATAGGCCCAGCTCAAAGCCAAAGTGTTTGTGTCCTGGTTTTCAGAATACTTAGATGCAGCAGGAAAGCTTTAGTCATTCACCTCCATCCAATGGATGTTTGTAAATGTTTTGCTGTCCATTTTGTCAACGAACAGGCAGCCCTGCAAGTGGTCCATCTCATGCTGGATGATGCGTGCTGCCCACCCACTCGCCTGCCACACCACCTGCTCTCCTCTGGGGTCCAGCCCTGGAAAGGAAGTTACAGTCTGGGTGAGGATATGCTGAACTGCATCATTTTCTACCTCCTTACCCTTTCCCTGCCCCTGGCTGTTGCAATTTACAAGAGGGAACAGCATCAGAGGGGTCTTAGACAGCAGCTTTTATCTTCTCTAGAAAAGATGCCTCCACTCTACCTATTACCAAGTAGTCAGCCTGTCCCAACTATGACAATTAAGTTTCTGGGCTTACTATGGGACCGAGATGAGAAATGATCTTCCTCATAAGGCGCTTCTCTTCTGAACACCCCTCCTGCCTTCTAAACTACTACTGTTTGCTTTCAATTCCTAACAAAAGTATTTCAGCTTGATACAATATAAAATAAAGGATACCATTGACTTCTGACCCTCAGGACCAAGTGGCTTGCTCATGAGTTACAATCATCCTAACGCTGCAAAGAGCCATATTCCACAAAACATCCTGTTTTATGACAGACACGGAATGTGGGCAAACCAGGTCCCACTTCTCCCCCTCTGTGGGGCAGAAGTGTGTGTGTGTGTGCACGCGTGGGGGGGGGGGGCGCGTGGGTGGTCAGAGAGAGAAAGAAAGACAGCCAGCGAGAGGGCATAGAGAAGAGAAGAAAGAGGAAGAAGGAAAGATAGATATAGAGCCAGCGACAGGGCACTGAGCAGAGAACTGGGTATGAGGTACTGTGGAACTAGGCCACCCTCCCAATCCCTGCTCTATATTTCCCAACCCCGTTTCCCACGTAAACTGGCCGTGCTCTCTCACAGGAGCTTCCTTCTCATCCTAATCTGTCAGTCCTGGGTCCTGTCCACTTCCACGTCCTGCCCTTTGTTCATGCCATCAGCGTGTCTACACTTGAACTGGAGATTTGGGGAAACTGGTAGAATCCGAGGCTATTGCCTCCACAAGGCATAAGAAACGCACGCGCGGGAGTTCCCTGGTGGTGTAGAGGCTTAAGGCTTCGGCGCTGGCGCTGTCAACGCTGCGACCTGGGTTCGATTCCCAGCCAGAGAACTACCCACATACTACAAAAAAGAAAAAGAAAAAAAGAAATGCACGCGCTTACCCAGCGGCCTCCAGGGCCCCCGCCACCCCGCACCTGAGATTTGCACGGCCTGGAAGCGGGGCACGCAGGCCAAGAAGCCTGCGACGCTCTCGCAGCCCTCCGGGAAGGTGACCAGGCGGCTGTCCAGCACTCGCAGGCTGGGGTTCACGAACACGCGCAGGGGGAAGGGCTCCATCTGGCGGGATTCGCGCAGGCTCGGCGCGCAGGCGTGTAAGAGTGCCTCGGGGAACTCCAGGGCCAGCACTTGCAGCGGTACTCCGAGCTGCGGCGCGCTTAGGCCCACGCAGCGTTGGCGCCGCATCACCTGTACCAGCCGCTGTACCAGCCGCTGCAGCTCGGGACCGGCCAGTTGCGCAGGATCTACCGGAGCCGCCACGGCCCGTAGCCTCGGGTCCCCGACCTGGCACACGTGCAGGTACGGCGGCTCTGGCGCTCCCTGCACCAGACGCCGCACATAGCGCCAGTAGGAGCGCCTGCGCGCTGGACCCTCGAGGCCATCCCCGGCGGGCGTGGAGCTGCAAGCCCGGGTGCTGCTGCCTGCCGCCCCCTTTACCCACAACAGGGCCAGCCCCTCGAGGCGATGCATCCGCTCCAGCAGCGACCCCAGCAGCGGTCCGCTCCCCAGCCGGCCCATGGTGCGCCCGAGTAGAGCCGTCAGCTCGAATGTGTTCCTCCCGAGCCCCGGTAGCAGAGCGCTGCCACCGCCAGGGATGCTGGGAAGCGTAGTTCCCTTGTGCGTTCTGGGATGGCTGGCCTGCACACAAAACGCTGTCCAACTCTGTGATGTCAATCAATTTTATTATTTATACATTTCTTCTACTATGATCAGCCATTTACAAAAGTGGCCAGGAGGTTCCCCCTTTAATTTCCTCTCATGAATGCCTTTGCAGCCTCTCCCTTGGGACTGCCCTGTTTTCCCAGGCAAGGCAACTCTCATTCCCACCCAATGCTGCAGAAAGCCCCCTGGCCGCCCAAACCCTGGGTGTTGCACCTGGTTGTGGGAGCGGGGAAGACCTGTTAAGTGCCAGGACTAGGCACAGACTGCACTGGCTCTGCTGATTCAACCTGCTCTTGCCCCTCCTCAGGGAAAGCCCCCTCCTCAGGGAAAGCCCCCTCCTCTGGGAAAGCCGGAGTCACAGGCTCCAGGTTTGACTCCTCCGTGGAGAGTTCTGGTACTGGAGCTATAAACTCCAGCACTGGCTCCTTTTCATCTAGGCAGAAGACCATGTCTCTCTTCGGCAGAATAAAGGCGAGAGGTTCCTGGACGACGCCAATGTTCACATGCCCAAGGTTTCCGTACTTGGAGAGGTGAGTAGGTGGAATGCCTGACCCAGATGGTAGGCAAAGTGAAATGGAAAAAAGGTTTAATAAATTTAAATACTGATGTGTCACAGGCAAAAATAAATACTTAGAAGAAGTAACAGACACAATTACCACATTTCAGTACAGTACGTCATCTTTGTGATATGGGACAGGAAGCTATACTGTAAAGGGAGACTGAAGGTAATCTGGAATAGCGCAGTATAGGGTGGATGGAGTGAGAGCCAAGAGAACCTCAGTAGGGACTAGCTTCCCTGTGACAGGCACATGGGAAAAGCTGGGGGAAAAGTGGTGAGCAGCCACTCTGCGCTGGTGTGACCACTGGCCACTGCCCTTTGGGAAGCTCTACCTCCCCTATTCTCCCACTGCACCCCTGCCACAGAGACAGTGGGCAAAAGGAAGTGAAGGCAAATTGGGAAAAGTATTTTTAAAACACCTTCTCTGGACATTTCATAGAAATGGAATTATGCAACTGTGACTGGCTTTTTCTACTTAAACAGATATACACATACTGTAAAATTTCATCTCTATGAGACATCCAAAAATGGCAAATCTATTGCGTCGCAAAGTAGATTGGTGGTTGCCAGGGGTTAAGAGTGGGATTAGGGAATGACTATATTGGATATGAGGGATCTTTTGGGATGATGGAAATGTCTTAAAATTAGATGGTTGCACACCTCTGTACATTTACTAAAACACACTGAATTTTACAAATGAGTGAAGTATTTAGTATGTAAATTATATCAATAAAATAGTTTTAAAAATCTTTTCTCCTCCTTTCTCTTACCTAAGGTCTGTGCTATCTGAGCTGGTGGAAAAAGGACTTGGAGACAGCGATTTAAATAAGGAACGAGGTCCTCCAGGAAGACAGTACAAAACTGGATGAAGAGCTCCTGCTCCCCACTGCTGAAGACAGCCTCTTCAGCTCGATGGAAAGCCAGGATTACTTTGGTTACCTAAGAGACAAAGGCATATCAATCACTGGGGTAGTCTAGCACTATCAGTAGTGCATGAAACTACACACAAATGTGCAGCCCTCAAGTTTTCATGAAGAAAGTCATTCCAGTCATATTACTATCTTGTTTAAATTCAGAAATGTGGTCACTCTTCACAGTTGTCACTTCAATGATGTATTTTTAATTCAACCTGTTTTATTATTGGGCTGTTTCCAATTCCAGTGGAAGAGCATCATGAAATTATACAGAGAATATATGGTTCTAGACTCCCATGAGAGATGGACCAGAACTATGTTAGACAAGAAAAATGAAGCAAAAACTATAAAAGTAGCCTTGAGGTTCCAGGAAGCTAGACAACTAGAAAGTTGTAAAAGAAGAAGGAAACAGCTGGAAAAAAGTTCCATAAACAAAGCAGCCTAGCTGACTTTACAAACAGATGTCACAGTAACAGGGTTAATAACAGAGTCTGGTGCTAAACTTCCTGGCTCAATTCCTAGCTGTGCCACTTACTGGTTCTGTGACTTGTAAGTGATTACTTACGCTGTCCATGCCCTCTGGTCTCAATTTCCTCATCTGTCTATCTGCATTCTGGGACTGAAGAGAAGCCCTAGAAATTCCAATTCGATTTGAAAGCAGCACAAGAGATCATTTTCCTTTGTATGTTCCTAGTATAGCTTTATTACCTAAGCAAGTTTTTGGGTTTTTTGTGTGTTTGTTTTTTTTTTTTTTTTTAATTTTTTTTATGTGGTAGTTCCATGGCTAGGAATTGAACCCAGGCCACAGGGTTGACAGCGCTGAAGCCTATCCACTACACCACCAGGAAACTCCCTTGTTTTTTGTTTTATAGGGTCAGCAATAGGACCTACATCATAGGGTTGTGAGGATTAAATCTTAACATGTGTAAAGTATAATGAATGCTACCTGGCATGGAATAAGTTCCATATAAATATTAGCTGATTACTACCACTTGAATTTTATTGACTCTCAAAAGCTTCAATGCTCATGTTTTCTTACTCTTACAAGAGGACATCAACAGAAAGATTTATACAATCATGTCACAACTGCCACCTTGCTGACAGTGATTATATAATAAGATGTCATCAACCAAAACAATCATCCCAGTATCTAAAGGTTTAAATGTGTAAAAATGGTGTACCACACTAGGATATTAGCAGCAGTAGTAGTATTACTTGTGTTAGGCAGAATTCTAAAATGGCTCTTGAGATTCCCACCCCATAGTATTCATTCCTGACTTAATCAGGTGAGCCTTTTAAAAGAGGGTCGAGGACTTTGCTAAAAGAGATTCATGCAGGAGAGTTGCTCTTCCACTGGCCTTGAAGAATCAAAAAGCCACAATATGAACTGCCTATAGAGTGGGGCAGCCTCTAGCTGAGAGCCTTTCCTACAACTGCAAGGGAACAGAAATCTTCCAATGTGAACGAGCTTGAAAGAAGATCCAAAGCTCCAGGTGAGATCACAGCCCAGTTGCAACCTTGTGAAGTCCTGAGCAGAGGACCCAGTTATGCTGTACCTGGACTCCTGACCCACAGAAACTGGGAGACGATAAAGGTCTGTTGTTTTAAGCTGCTATGCTTGTGGGAGTTTGTTGTATAGCAACAGAAAACTCAGACATTAGTGAATCATCATAGGTAAGCCACTTCAAGGGACCTAAACCAGAGCTGCTCAGCGATTAAAAACTTCTAAAACCACACTAAGTCTCTCTAAGTCAGCAGGAATCACTGTCATGTGGACTGGTTTATTACCAAAGTGTGGCCTCCTGTAATCAAAGAAGGTCCTACTAGAGAGCCAACAGTATGTGCCTACCTTGCCAAGGGCATCCTCCAGGGCCCCAGTCACATCCTGCGCCAGGGCTATGGGGCAGCAGAGGCGCAGATCATTGAAGGCGACCAGAATATTGTTGAGGAAGCAGGCAAGTGGGGGAAAGTCTAAAAGAACCATGGGTGGCTGCAAGGTCCCCGGCTGAGTGACTGGCACAGCTGCAGGCAGGTTACTGCTGCCCAGGATGGCTGGAGCCGAGATGAGGGTGTAGGAGTTCATTTCATCTTGGAACTTCTCCACTGCTTCCTGAATTGCTTTCTGGAAAGTACTAATGGCCACTCGCTGGAAAATAGGAGCCAACTGGCCACGGAAATCAGCTCCCACCCGGCTGAAAGACAGCCCAAAGTACATGCACTGGCCCAGCAGAGAGTCCAGGCGGCCACCTACACCCCGGTGAAGGTCGGTTTCCAGCACCTGCAGGAATTGTGAGACTTTCTGTAGCACCCAGCCATGGAAGATGGCACTCTCATTAATGGTGTGCTCACTCAGGGCAGGGGACAGCAATGGGTCCTCATCTGAGAAGATGGCGCGGTACTGGGTGATAATATCGAACAGATGGACACGGCAGGCCTCGATGGTTTTTGTGATATGGAAATAGGGATCATCATTCGGGATGGCAGTCAGGATGGAACGGAGCCAAGCATCTCGGGCCTGAAGAAACTTCACCCTCAACTCAGCCTCAGTGAAGATGTCCATGCGCCGCAGGAAGCCAATGACACGGAGGCAGGCAGGGAGCTGGATGTTGGTTCTCAGCTGCTGGATCAGCTGGCTCAGCATTAGCTGCATGGACTGGCGCACTTCGTTCACAATGCCCTGAGGATATAGAGGTGAGTCCCACAACACTGGGAAAGACACTCCCTGGAACCTATTCCATTAATGCTGAATATTGCAGACTAATGTTCCCACTGCTTTTCTGATATGTGAAGATTTTCTAAAGCCAATGTGTACCGGTCCACCTGGCTTCCCACTTGCTTCTCCTGCCTCATCTGCTTCCTAATGCTCTCCCCTTGCTCACTGCAGTTGTCATACTGGCTGTCTCTGTATTTCTTAAACATTTCAGCTTCCCTCCTCAGCCTCCTGTACTTGTTCTTACCACTTTGTGGTTTGCTCTCTCCCCACAGTTTTGCGTGGCTGACTGCCTCTCATCTGGGTCTCAGCTTTAATGTTCTCTCTCCACAAGAGCCTTTCCTGACCACTGTCCCCAGAGTAAGCCATCCTGGTCTCCTCCCCCATTCCCGGGTTTTATTCTCCAGATTCCACTATCTGAAAGGATGATCACATTGTTTATTCATTTACTTGCCAACTATCAGCTTACATTCATGAGAGCCAGGACCTGGTCTGCTTTGTTCACGTTGTATCCCCAGCATCTAGATCAGTGCCTGGCACACAGATTAGGATTTCTCAGCTGGATGAATGAATATACAAGGGTTGTCTGGAAAGTATCCAGCCATGTAATATGAAAAAGAGGCATTTATGGGTGGATTTTTCCCGGATAGCCCTCATATAGTTTATGTTTAAGCCTTCCTAGATGGCAGAAACTGAAGTGAAACATGCAAAGAGTTTCCCTATGGTTTCTGCCTAAAGGTTCAGTGATAAACACAGAATTACAGATTACAAGAAATCAGTTTACTGAGTCTTCTCTGGGCAAGTGGGCTACCTGGATGACAGGGATGGAGGAGTATTTCCTTTCCAGTCGGTGTACGTAGGCTGCAAGCTCCAGGGCCTCTTCATAATAGCTGTTCCGGACACAGGTGTCCATCAGCTGAGGAATCTCTAGGATTTCCAGGATTTCTGTGTGCCGGTTTAGAGTTAGGGTGTTCATCCGACGGTTGGAGCTGATCTCCTCAGCCTCCTTCACGAAGTTCCTAGTAACAATCAGGAGAACCTTGGTAACTCACTGCTCTGCATCCAAACCTTAACTGTAATTACCAAGCATTTACTCTGAACTGGGCACTGGACTGGATAGTTTATCTGATTTAATCTTCACACCAAATATGTGCTAAGTACCCCTGAGAAACTTTAATCTCCGAGAGTTTACACAACTTGTCCAATATCACACACTAATAAATAATAAGATTTGAACCTAGGTCTGCCATTTAACTAGCTGTGGCAAGGTACTTATGTTCTCTTATTTGTTTCCTTATTGGTAAAATAGTAATAGGAACCACCTCATAAGGATGTGAGGATTAAATGAGATTATATGTGTAAAGCACTTAACCTGACAGAGTAAATGTTCCTTTAATAATAGCTATATTTACTATTTTCATAATAATGAAGTTACTAGCCTAGAGGCTACAACCTTACCCCCAAGTTCTTTCAGACTCTTAATCTACTCCTATGCTGTTGGTTGACCTTCGTATCCATCAGTCTCCATTTCTTCTCTTTTTTGCGGGGTGGGGGGGACCCTGGTTGGGATTTGAACCCAGGCCACAGCATTGAGAGCACTGAGGCCTAGCCACTACACCACCAGGGAACCCCTCCATTTCTTCTTCTTAATGGCACAGATCTGCTTTATGAAGTCCCCTATTTATTCTGAAGGGTGGAAAGGTACAAAAGCTATTGTCAAGTATCCCAAGACTCAAAAGAAAACTTAAAACATCACAAAAAACTAGAAGGCAGAATTAGCGATAATGGATTGAGGATCTAGGGAGGCAGAATATGGTCCCAAAAGGAGTAATTTTTTTAAAAAAAGTTTTTGCTACCCCCAAATAGGATTTCCCTGATAGCTTCCTATCAATGAAAGTTTTGGAGCAGATGACTTCCAGTTGGAGCTATTGTGTGAATGTGTTGTCTATGTGGGTGTTTATATAGGAGGGTTGTCCACAAAGAATACAGCCATAAATGCCTCTATTTTTCATATTACATGGCTGGATACTTTCCGGGGAGCTCTCACATTTAGTATTTACATAAATATGCATATACATTAAGATGCCAGTTGTAGATTGTTAAGTACGTCAGACCCGATGATAAATGCTCTGCATGGATTCTATTTAGCACTCACAACAGCCCTATGAGGGAGGGACGTGCTCCTGGGTTCCAATTCTGATTTCGAAACGTACTACCTATGCCCTTGGACAGTCATTAACCTCTCCGTGTCTCAACTTCTTCACACATAAAACGGGAAAAACAGTACCTACTGTTTTTCGAAGTGTGTTAAACGGATTAATAAAAAGCTCGGCGGAGAGCCAGGCACATGGTAAAAGCTATGAAAGTGTTAGCTATATCTATACAGTTGTTAAAAGCCCTTTTAGCTCCGGGCCGCCGCACCTGCAACTCTGCTGGAAGCTGGGCAAGCGGTCGAGCAGGCGGCCGAGCGACGCCTCTACGTCGCCAAACAGGCGGTGAATGCGCTCGGTGCACTCGGCGCCGCGGATAAAGGTCTTGTAGTTGGCGAAGGCCAAGTCGCGAGTCTGCTGCAGCAGCTGGGCCCGCTCCTCTGCCAAGCGCTCGGGCTCGCGCCGCAGCCGCTCCAGTCCGGAGCCGCTCAATTCTCGGAGGTAGCGGCCCACATCAGGCCGCTCCCGCCATTGGGCCTCCGGGAAGCGGTCCCGGAACAGCGATGCCAGGAGCCCTTCATCCTCCACTTCTCCGAGAGCTGCTGCGGTCGCCGTGGCGGAGGCCGAAGTTGAGGAAGGAAGGGTCTCCACCGCCGCCATCTTCCCGGCAGTAGCGTCACTTCCTCTCCGGCCGGCAGAGGGCGCTAGCTTAGAATCTAGGACCGGAAGCAACAGGAGTAAACTTCCGATATTTATGGTTTCTAAGCCGGCGGCTTTTTTCTTTTTTTCCTTGTACGTGGATAGTTTCCTGACTGGGAATAGAACCCAGACCGCAGCCTGGACAGCGCCGAAGCCTTAAGCCACTACACCACCAGGGAACTCCGTCCGGCAGCTTTTTTACCCTCCACGGCGTGAGGAACCAATGGAAAGCGGCTACAGAGGCGGGCTTCAGGGTTGCCAGGGAGCGACTGGAGGCTGACTTCCGTTTCCGGCGACTGTGGCACGAGGATTTGGTATTCCAACAGCGGGAAAATGCGGCCTTTGACTGAAGAGGAGACCCGTGTCATGTTTGAGAAGATAGCAAAGTAGTAAGAGCGCATGGGGCTCAAGAGGGAGTGCGTGTATGGCAGGAAGGGGCGTGGGTGAGTTGGGCGCGGGGCGGGGACGAGTCCATTCGGACGCAGCCTCTAGTCCTTCCTTTGCCTGCAGCATCGGAGAGAATCTTCAGCTGCTCGTCGACAGGCCCGACGGCACCTACTGTTTCAGGCTGCACAACGACCGGGTGTACTACGTGAGGTGAGGCGGGGCCGGTTAAGCAGCATGGACCCGGGTGGGAGCCAGGGTCCCGCCGGCACCTTTATTTGACACGATCCTTACCCCTTAGTGAAAAGATCTTGAAGTTGGCTGCTAACATCTCCGGTGACAAGCTGGTGTCGTTGGGGACCTGCTTCGGAAAATTCACCAAGACCCACAAATTCCGGTTGCATATCACAGCTCTGGATTACCTTGCACCCTATGCCAAGGTTTGTGGGATGGTTTTCAGTCGGTCACTGGGGAATTGAAGTCTGGGATGAGGGCGACCGCGGAACGCAGATAACTGGGCAGCTTCTCTGCCACGGAGTCCCTGATAGTGCCTGGGGTCAGTGCCAGCAGGTGGAGATGCTTATAGCTGTTGCCCCTTGGGTATGATTGGTACTCTGGGGCAGGAGTGCTGTGTGGCTGCATAGCCCTGATTATCTCCAGCAAACTAGAAAAGCCTGTACAAACCCATATGAAGATCGAAAAGCAAATAGGTGGCTGTGATGAAGAACGTAGTGGGGTCCAGAAAAAGAGCTGTTAAACTGTCCGTGGGAGAAGTTACTTACAGAGTTGAGGAAAGAACTTTCTGGCAGTTCTGTTCAGGGGTGAACAATTTGAGGGAAATACGCACTTTTTCTTAAAATTCTTTCAAGAAATTAATCACAGATCCAGCAGCCAGCTTATCTGTAGGGATATAACTGTTAGCATTTTTGTGTTTTTGGAATTCTCTTTTTTGTAGTACAAAGTGTGGATAAAGCCTGGAGCAGAGCAGTCCTTCCTGTATGGGAACCATGTGTTGAAGTCTGGACTGGGTCGAATTACTGAAAATACCTCTCAGTACCAGGGAGTCGTGGTGTACTCTATGGCAGACATCCCTTTGGTGAGTACAGAGGGTAGCTATTAGAAAAATGAAGTATCTATTTATTCAAGAAGGATGTATTTAAATCTGTGCGCTTGAGAGACTAAATTCTCAGTACCTTCTGAATTTCTCAAAGAACTGTATTTTTTCGTCTTTTGTTATTTCCAGCCCTCCGTATGTGCTTATTGAATGACTTGAGTGAATCAGTGTCTCTTCTTTTGAATCCCAGGGTTTTGGGGTGGCAGCAAAGTCTACACAAGACTGCAGGAAAGTAGACCCCATGGCGATTGTGGTATTTCATCAAGCAGACATTGGGGAATATGTGCGACATGAAGAGACATTGACTTAAAACGAAATCATCGCAAGGACTAATGGCTGTGTAGAAGGGCCTAGCTTTGTTTCCTGTGTCTTTGTAGGCTCCACCATCATGTTGAATTTTGTCAACACTGGGACCTCTTCAGGGACTGCTTGGTTTAATACTCTTTCTATTATGGACAAATGCAGGCTGGATTTTTATTAAGCAGAAATGGCTCAAAAATGGAGTTTTGGATCTTTGCGTTTGTGACTAAATAGAGTACTGTGTTTTATACTTGAATCAGAGGGCTTCTTGTTTTGATTAACAGGTTCTAAATCATTGGAACTGAGGACGGGAGTAGCTTATTATTCTCTGTGATAACATTTTTCCAAACTCATGATAAGAACCCAGTAAATTTTCTTATTAATGTTATGAAAGATAGATATTGCCATATCAGAATAGTAGGCTATGTCTGAGATTTTACAAATGAAATTTGGATAAAAAAAGCAAGAACATTTTTTTTATGTGGTAGGTGCTCCGTGGTGTGGGAACAAAGTGTGGATTGAAACCCTAGTTCTGATACCTACCAGCTCTATGATGCCTTAGATGAGCCATTAAACTTTAATAAGCTTCATTTTCTTCATCTGTTTTAAAAAAAAGCTTTAATCATCTACCTACAAATGGTTTTTAGAATTAGAAATCATGATTATAAAGTACCTAGCACAGTACCTCGCAAATGATAGGTGTTGAACAAATGGTAGGAATTATTTTTATGTTGCAAATACTGAATATTTCTATTACTAAGAGTAGGATCTTACAAGTGTAATTTTATTATATTACCTGGTTTTTACGAGAAGTTTTCTTGATGTTTCCTTTTGACTGATATCACCTCAGATTGAATGTTAATTTCATCACCTTGGTTTCCTAAAACATAATTTTCCTTACATTTTACTGGACTGGACAAAAACCACTAATCAGAGACCCAGAAATAATAATTCCTTCTCAGTGCCTCCCAAAATCATTTTTAGAATTAAAATGTGTTTTTTTTTTAATGAAAAACACATCAGACAAAAATTCTTTATTTTCTTAATTTTTAAATTTATTTTTATTGTTAGACTTATAGGGGTAACATCTGTTAGCAAGGATTACATAGGTTTCAGGCATACAATTCTACAGTGCATTGTCAACTTGTTGTATAAAAAGTTCACCATCTAATGTGACTTCTCTTTCCATTACCATATATCTAGCTCCCCCTCCCTAAAAATTCTTTAAACTATCTATATTGAAAAACAGTTTTTCGGAGTTCCCTGGTGGTGTAGTGGCTTAAGGCTTTGGCGCTGGCGCTGTCAACGCCGCGGCCTGGTTCGATTCCCAGCCAGGGAACTACCTACATACCACCCCCCACCCAAAAAAAAAAAAGAAAACAATTTTTCTAATGAATATAATGCTTATTTTACATTCTAAAGGTGACATCTCTAAAATAAAGCATTTTTCAATTACAAAAAAGCATTCTACTAATTCCTGTTTTGTATGCAACATATAAAACTGGACTTTATATGTATTTATCCCATTTTTTCCAACTCTTCTTTCCAAGTTTCAGTGTTAACCTCTAAATACACTCAGTGAAGGTTAAGGGACCACTATATGATGAACAGTACTTTGATGGTAGCATTTAGTGCATACTTTAGAAATAGCCAAAAATAACAGCTTAAATATTTTTATTCTTTTATTGCCATTTTGCCAGTATAGATGAGAACAAGACACTAAAACTTTCTAAGAGGAGAAATTGTTTTTTTCCAATAACTTTACAAATCTAATTTAACTAAAGCTTGGGCAAAACTGCACCAGAAGCAAAGAGACAGAGCACTGTAGTCATTTTATTTTTAGCATCTTGGCTTCTTTGTGTCTGTAGTCATTGGGACACTGAAGAGACGCTTCAGGAAATACAGCTGCAGGATCCCAGAAAGAACAATAACAAGGCTCTGAGCTGTTGACCACCAGTTCACGTAGTTATAGTTTGACTGCAGAAGGAAAAAGTCAGCCATTTTCCGCATGCGGGCAAAGTTGTAGTATCGCCACATGTGGAAGATGTTGTTCTGTACCTTTCGTGTACTTTCCTGTGGGACAGAAAATGAAATAAGGAAAGAGGTCCGCCGTACCCCCCATCTGGCTTCACTTGGGTGCTCAGCAGCACTAACCTAAGTTATCTGGAAGTTGAACAATTTATTCATAGGATTTTATGATACGTAATAAGTTGGCTGCTATAGTTGTTGATAAATGGTATTTTTGCTATATATGAAAAAATGGCTGGAACTTTAGTTTTAAAACATATTTTATAATGAAAAACTTAACTGCTAAAACTAGAGAGCTGTACCAGAGTATCTCTACATAATGTATTCAGCACATCGTTGCCCTTCTAGGTCTGCAAACTTTATTTTAGAGTCAGATAGTATATAGTAAATGTTTTAGGCTTTGTAGGCTTAAAACATACAGTCTCTTGCAACTACTGAACTCTGCCATTGTAGCATAAAAGCAGCCATACATACTATGTAATTGTCAAATGAGTCGCTTATAGAATGGGCAGTGGGCTTTGTGCATCAAGATTTAGGAAAGTGAAAAAACATCCCAAAGAATGGGAGAAAATATCTGCAAATCATATATCTCTGATAAAGGACTTAACATCCAGAATATATAAAAAATCTTTTACAACTCAACAATAAGAAGATAAATAACCCAATTTTAAAATGGGCAAAGGATCTGAATAGACATTATTCCAAAGAAGATATACAAATGGATGGAAAACATGAAAAGCTCAATGTCATTAGAGAGACAACTCAAAATCACAATGTACTGCTTCATACTCACTAGGATGGCTAATAAAAAAGACAACATGTTTGTGCAGATGTGGAGAAGTTGCAACCCTCATTCACTGTGGGAGTATAAAATGGTTTAGCCACTAGAAAACAGGTACTCAGAGTTAAACAGTTACCGTATGACCCTGCAGAGTATACTACTACTGTATATACAGAAATTAAAACATGTTTAACATAAAAACTTCTATGCAAATATTCTTAGTATTATTCATGATAGCCAAAAAGTGGAAATAACGAAAAAGTCTATCAGCTGATGAATGGATAAGTAAAATGTGATAAATAGATCCATATAATAAGAGTATTAGCCATAAAAAGGAATGAGATACTAATATAACATGGATGAACCGTGAAAACATACTAAATGATAGAAGTCAGACACAAAAGTCCACATTGTATGATTCCACTCATGAAATACATAGACGAGGTAAATTTATAGAGACAAAAAGTAGACTAGTGAGTGATTGCCCAGAGCTGGTAGTTATGGGGAATGGAGAGTGATAATTGGGTATGGAGTTTCTTTTTGGGAGTGATGAAACTGTTCTGGAATTAGATGCTTGTAATGGTTGCAGGATGCTGGGAATATGCTAAAAGCCACTGAATTGTACATTTAAAATGGTGAATTTCTCAATTAAAAAAACAGGCAGTGGGCCAGTTTTGGCCTATGAGCTGTAGTTTGCTAAGCCCTAGTATAAAACAAATGAGGAATTTCGAGAGCTCCAAGTCATAAAAATTTAAGGTTTCAAATTTCCTTTCTGTTTGGGTTCTACCCACATGAGCCTTCTGTTCAAATGATACTAATATTACTCTTGTATTTTTAATCTTTCCTCTAAATTTAAAATCAGTTTCCACAGAAGATTCTCCCACAAAACCATTACCTCAATTGCATCCAGAGTATCATTCAGTTGTTTTCTTTCATTCTTCTGTTTGTGGTCCATTTCAGGCCCCTCATAGAAGACTCCAAAATTGAGATACACTTGCACAGAACCAAAGTGATTTTGCTGATTTTTTAGACAAAGTTGATAAAAACCTGTGGGAATCCTTAGGTCATTACCAAGTCTTGATCTCTCACCCTTTGTCAATCTCCCACCCTCTAGATTTTCTTGGAGATGGCTGTTCTCCAGTGTAAAATGTGCTGCTTTAGCACCTTTTTACTTAGCAAGTACAAAGATGTGGAAGAAAAACACTGATCCTACATGAAACTTACTTTACTAAATATTACTATTAATAGTTCTGTACTGAAAAGAAAATGTTTTCTGTCTCCTTTTCAACCTATAATTCCTGTATCTCTTACTAAGGAATTTCTCAACAAATTGAGTTGAAATTTAGAGCACAGTGTTTGCCTGCTTCTTGTACACAATTAGAGCTGGGGAATACCATCTTGAACTTGAAATTAGGGGAAAAAATCGATGTGTTGTGAATAAAGGAAACTATCCTGCCGGAGTAACTAACCACAAGGTGGTCTGTACAGTCTGATGGTTTGGGTTATGCACTGGTACTGGTTCTGAACTGGGGTTGCCTCTCTGTGTGTGTGTGTGTGTGTGTGTGTGTGTGTGTGTGTGAGAGAGAGAGAGAGAGAGAGAGAGAGAGATTAGAAGGGTGTGACGGTGTATCTGGAAATGATTGGCATGTAGGGCCCAAAGATGCTAAGTATACTATAATGCTGAGTATCTTGTGGTATTGAGAAACACTGTCAAGAAGCTTTTTTTTTAATATACCTGGTTGGTAGAGAGGGCACCTAAAACTGACTGGTGCTGTCCAGGGTGGGGACAGGTTTGATCTGACTGTAGGAATTTGCTGGTGACTAGGGAAGTGTGCTTGGTTGTGGAATATGGATATTTCTCATGACTGTGCATATCCTTTTGTTCTGAGTCTGGTTTTGTTTTGTTTGGTTGGTTTTTTTGTTGTTGTTTCGTTTTTTGTAACTGGCTCAATTATTCTGATGACTGTAAAGTGATGCTGTTCCATAAATGTATTTATTTATTTTTTTGGTTGGTTCCCTGGCCAGGAATTGAACCCAGGCCGTGGCGGTGAGAATGCCGAAGTGTCCCATAAATTTATTAGTTGGAATTCTGTATCATAAATGGGTCTGTCTGTTTTGGTCACTTTTCCATAATCTAGTCAGTTGCACATGATGAGATAAATTGAGTTTCTGAACCCTGGAATTATAATAGTCACCTGAAGACTGTCCCCAAATTGCCAGTGGACTGTGGCTTAATATCCTTGGCTTTTGGCAGTCTCCAAGAAAGCTTGTTTTTGGTGTTGAAGGCTAGATTTTTTCCTACTCTTTCACCATCCCTATGTGAAAAATTCAGGGCTTTTACATCTCAGGTACTTAATATTTCCTCATCATTTCCCCAATTTCAAAGAAACCTATGATTAAATAGCTGTGGTGATGAAAACAGACCTGTCTCTTGGGTAGAAAAGTTAATCTGGCCCCGAACATTTTGAGAGTTTTCTATGAGGAAACCTTGTGGGTTATATGCAGTGGCAGCAACATGCCGGTCATGTGACATTCCCAGTGTCCGCTGAACCTGCCAAGACATGTTAAAGAAGGAGAAAAGCTCCTGTACATCACCCAGAAGCTAGTTGAGTGGTAAGACAGACATCCCGTGATCAATCATCAGCACAGTGGTTCTCAGTCATGGGTGGTACTGCCCAACCCTTTCTAGGAATTTGAATTGAGACAACAATGGTTTTGAGGGAGATGGGGAGGGACAGCGAAGCTGAACATTGTGCCATGCTAGAAACAGTATTGCAGGACAAAGAATTCCCCCAAATGCCAATAGCACCCCTGTTAAGAAGACATGTCACAGACCATATAGCTGGATGTATGATTCTGGTTGTAGAGTTCTTCACTGAACTTGGTTTTCAGCTCCCTGGTGTTGTTCCAGACTTGGGTTTATTTGATGCTTGAGAGTAAATAAGGCACTCAATAGGCACTTGTCACCAATCTGGATCTTGATAAGCCTAGGCTACAGTGAATTGACTAGTAGCTATTTGTTCTATTACAAATTTAGAGATAAGATAAAGCTCTGACAAGTTAAAGTTTTAAGTTTCAGTGGAGTGGAATAAGAGCAGTATACATAATCTGTTATTATGTAAACAAATACTAGAAAGATAACAAGTTTCTAAGAGAACAAAGGAGATGAACAGCCTCTAACTTTACTAGTGAGCAGAGACCATCCTTGGGCACTGTGGCGTAAGGCTGTGCCAATGGATGAAAGTAATTGGCCTGTGAACAGGCAACTTGAAAACATTTATTTTCCTAACACAAACAGGACTGTTTGGCCATAGAGACACCTTGAGCCAGTGATTCTCCAGTTTACCAAAATCACCCCTAAGAGCAAGAGAGTAAATGTTGCTCTCGCGAAGCGTCTTTCTTTGAAATCTCAAGGCCTACCTCTTATAGTTCCTATGACTTTCTATTTGACCGCCATATCCATATTATTTTAATATTTTAAAAATGTATTCTCTTCCCTTCTTCTCTACAAATCCCAGTAAATGTGATTACCTTTCTAGGAAGAGGCACCCCATTTATCCCATGCCTTTGAGCACACTCTCACAGCCCTCAATGTGAGAAGCCAAGCCATATGTTTTAGTGATTATTTGTCCATCGAGAGTTTCCATCTAAGTGCAGGTCCATTTCATTAACAGGTGGGGAATCACAGGAGAGTAAAGACAACCAGAACCTTGCTGTAGTCTAAAACCTGACCAACTTTACAAAAAAGAAACAAAAAAACAAGTCCTTGGTATGGCCCGAGGAGCCCAGGTACCCACCTCATAACTGAAATAGAAGTATCCAGACTGGTGGGCAAATTGCCAAAAGCATTCTGTGCCTCCTGGAGGTATCATGATGGCAAAGTCATATCGATCTGCTTCCCGGAAGAGTGGCTGGTCTCCAGCTCCCCCGAGGGGTTCTGTCTTCTGGCTCTCAGCGGAGGTCACTAGGTTCAGAAGAACCAGTTCAGCTCCAAATAGCAAAGGGAACATGCTGGTGCTGGGAGGCTCCTCGCTGGTGGACTGCCTGCAGCCCCTGGCACCACGTAGTTCGGATTACTGCTGGGTAATCATTAACTCCCCAAGGTGCAGGCCAGGTGCAGGGCCAGCAGATACTCCACAGAACTGGCATGGTTACCCCCATGTTTGGCCCACAGGGAGCGTTTTTGCGTTTACCTCAAAATCTCAGTGGCTTACAAACCTACTTCATGGGGGCTAGATCGAATCTACTACTTCAGAAGAGGTACTTCCATTATTCCTTTTGGCTCGTTTCATTTCTTGCTCCTTGGGGATGAACACTGAGTAAATTTATTTACAACCATCTGAATACATGGATAGAAGTTGGTTGGGGACATTTCTCTCTTTTACTCATATCAAATTGCTAAATGATACCTATTTCTCCTATAAGACACATGAGGCAACACCTGTTTCAGTGGACTTCTTTCTGCCCAGGGCTGTAGTTCAGAGAGCCAAAGCACACCATGGAAGTGTGTGCAGAAGTCCAAATTGATTAATAGAGTGAGCAAAAGACAGTGGTCAAACCCCTCCACTGATAATCTTCCTTTTACTGTTACCGTCCATCTGATACATTCATCTAAGCCAGTGGTTCTCAAACTTCCTAATGCTGTGACCCTTTAATACAGTTCTTCATGTTGTGATGACCCCCATAAAATTATTTTCATTGCTACTTCATAACTAATTTTGCTACTGTTATGAATTGTAATGTAAATATCTGATATGTGTTTTCCGATGGTCTCAGGTGACCCCTGTGAAAGGGTCGTTCGACCCACAAAGGGGTCGTGACCCACAGGTTGAGAACCACTGATCTAAGCTATCCAGAACAACTTGAAGACTATCATATTGTTGAAACTCTTAAACTTTTTTCGTTTATCCACGATTTCTTCAGCACCCACAAGGGGAAAAAAGGCTCAGTGAACACCCACTGACTTCATGGCCAGCATTGAGCTAAGAGATTTACATGCATCTGATTTTATTGCCACACAGCTCTACCAGGGACACACTATTACGTACTGCATCTGAAGTGAGGAAATGGACATTGAGATTCCAATGGCTGGCTCATCATCCCACAAGCACAGCTGGCACCGTGTAGGGCCCCATACTCTTACCCACCAGGAGTGTTCTATCAGTCTCTGAGTCCTGACAATGCCTAATGTTTTTATTTTAGCCATGATTTTAAAAAACAAAACAGCATTTAGCTTCTAACCAAGTATTGCTTCAGAATTCATCATATTGACTCCAAGTGGTAATACTTTAACTATCACAAGCTAATTAGCAGAAACAGACTTCATCATTGTGTTCAGTTCTAGCGAAGACCCACTGATATCACAGCACTCTGGAGGCACAGTGACTCTGCAGCAGGGTCCCTAAGGTAAAGGCAGAAGAGTCTGGGATCTTTTCTTAGTGCATAGTGGCACAGGCACCCCCACCTGAGTCCCACCATGGCCACAATCAACACTACTTGTGTCGTGAGCAGTGACTTAGATTCAGGAAAACAGTCAATCAGTACACAGTAAGTTATATAGTTCTGTAGAAGCTGTAGGCTGTTTTTTGTTTGTACACATTTCAGCAATACTATAATAAAAATAACACTGGTGTTAAAAAATGTTAATGGACCTGTGCATTTTTCAAATTTGAGAAATGCTGATTAGGACATTTTGCTTCCCTAAAATGCATCACTGTGTCACTCTTCTACCCAGAGAGTGCCATCTTAATGTGAGACTTGAGGGGAGACAAGCTTCTGGATTCTGATCCAGTTTGAAGGGAGACTACAACTGGCTGCAACCAGATTGAGAGGAGGTGACTGGATTGAGAGATCAGGTTCTCACTGTAGTTTCATTTGAGGTTAACTGATAGAAAAACAGTACCAAACCCAAAACATGAGTTAATCAGTAATAAAGTTGTGTAAAGTTTCCAACTTGTAATTACAGAATGAATTTTAAAACTTCAGCATTTCTTCACATCTTTCACTCAAAAGTGAGAAAGAGAAAGTTCTTTTGGCTGTATGTTATATGAGGAAATGGACAACCTAACAGGAAACTTTCACATCTGTGTTCCACATGGCTTCCAAAGAGGAGACATCCAATATAATTTGACATCAGCTTTTTAACAGTCAACATGGTTTGGCAAAGCTTGTTTAACATTTTGCTACCTCAACCTGTTCATACATGCTGTGCTGCAATTAAACAGCTACTTACATTTGAGAGAAGCAAGACTTTAATGAAAGCTACAAGTTATGGACAATAATTAGTTTTCATATTTTAAAAAAAGATTACAGAAAACACTTTACTGAATTTTTTTTTCGCTAAAAAGAGAGTCTTTAGGGATGTCCGAGAGAGACAGCAAGCACAACACGGTACAAAAGAAGAAAACATTGAATTCCAGTGCAAGACACTAGCACACCACAATTAGGGAATCAGGCGGAAGCAACCATTTTATGAAGAATGGAATTAGGCATTTATACTCAATCAAGATTTTTTTAAGCTTTAAAAGTCCAGCCTAAGGGAGGGAATTGGGAGAGGGGTTAAGCTTATCTACAATCACCAAAAAACACACTGGTTCAACCACATGAGAAGTGGACGTGAAACTTGCCTACATAGCCCAGCAAATACTAAAAGCAAATGTCAAGGCAGTCAGGCCTAGGTATTGATGTCACAACAGGCTTAACAGTTTTTAAAGGGACCCTGATTCCACCAAGACTGGTCTCTCATCAACCTGGGTCCATGAGAGATCAGGTTCCTTTGCAGTTTTATCAGAAGGCCCAAGTTTTACCTGGAACAAGTTCACTCAGTATAATGTTCACATTGCTGGTTTTAACAGGTCATGGAGTCATAAATGGCTCCTAACAGACTCCACCATTTCATAGGAGAAGGTTCTAATGATTACCAGGGATTTAAATTCAAGCAAACCACTAAAGAAGGGAAATACTAATGATATTCTGGCACTGTACAAGCTACCTGCCTGTTGTCTCTGCCAAGGACATGGGGTAGACTTGGCTTTTTTTTCAGCTCCATGATCTCCAACAGCGGTGAAGTGGAACTGGGACCCTCACGTTGGAGGAGTATGCCCAAAATTTTCATCCCAGCCCAGAGCAGACTACCAGAGGCTATTATCAGGAACCATGTTCTTGTGAATTCTGTGGAAATGAAAGTTTGTTTCAGTTCATGCCAAGTCTTTTCATGGTCCGCCAACGATCCTTAATCATCACAGCTGTTCGGTTAACAAATGGGTAATTTTTAGAAATGGCAGCCCAGTTTCCTTCCCCGAATTTCTGCACTCCAGCCTTGACCCACTCACTTTCTTCTACAGTCCACTTCTGCAAAAGAAAACCAAAAGGTTTTTTATTACAACCTGTCTCTCCATTTATTCACGTATTCATATGAGGTTGCACAATTAATTTCATGAACTCATCCTAGGAAAGGTGCTCCATACCTCACTGCTGAGTATCACTACAATCACCTTCACAGTACTCCCCTTGGGAAGCTATGCACTGATGCCGGCACCTAGTCCACCCTTCAAAGCAATTTTGGAACTCTTTTTCTGGAATGGCCATCAGAGCTGTCATCGTCATACCCAAAATCTGACAGCTAAGTTTGCAAACTTGCCAACAGGCACTTATGTTGGCAGCACTGTACAGACAACTCAGTAAGGTATACCAAGGTTATGAGACCTTACCGAGCTGCCAAAAATAGCACCTAGTAGCAAGTTTGTGAACTTAATTGTCAGATATTGGGCACAATGCCAGCTCTGATGGCCATTCCAGAAAGAGTTCCAAAACTGCTTTGAAGGTTTGACTAGGTGCTGGTGTTGGTACATAGTTTTCCAAGGGGAGTACTCTGAAGGTGACTATAGTGATATTCAGCAATGAGGTATGTAGCACTTTTTCTAGAATGAGTTTGTGTAATTAACTGTCTGACCTCATACGGTGAAGAAGTAAACTCAAGAATCCTAGGAGAATAATCTGAACCCAAAAGAAGGGTTTATATGTTTAAAACACGATACAGACAATAAGTTAACACTGTGGATTTGAACATTTAATACTTTTCAATGTCTTGCCATTTATCTTCAGCTAATAATCACTTTTGCATTCAAACTTCAAATGTGTGCTGTTCATGTGTCAGGTTTCTGTCCCAGATTTTCTTCCAGAGAATAACTACAGTAAGTCCTCACTTAAGGTTCTTGATAGGTTCTATAACTTTTAAGCCGAACAACATATAACAAAACCAATTTTACCATAGGCTAATTGATATAAACAGGACTTAAGTTCCTATAGCATCTAACCACACTGTAACAAAATGACACTGAACGAAAGGATGTTATTTGAGCACCTGCTATATTTAGTTTGGATTATCAGAAAAATGCAAAAAAATTTTTATCAGGTGCGTGGGTAGTCAGTCTGTCTGTGAAATGTGGGTGTTTATATTGCCTTTGTTGTACCCACACGACTAGAGAAGATCAGAAAACAATTTTAAATTACCTGCTTTTTTGTTACACTGGTTGTGCTCTCTTCATCTGGTGCTGCTGGAAAACATTAAAAGTAGACTCATTTTATTATTTTTTTTTATTTTTTATTTATTTTTTTTGTATGTGGGTAGCTCCCTGACTGGGAACCGAACCCAGATCACAGCATTGACATAGCCAGTGCCGAAGCCTTAAGCCACTACACCACCAGGGAACTCCCAAAAGTAGACTCATTTTAGAGTTCACCTTTCTCTGCACAAACCACCAGAAAAAGACAAAAATGCCCCTAAAGGGAAAACTTGATTCAAATTTCACCAACTTTGAGAAAAGAAAGGATATCACTAGAGGATAATTTGTATTTGTCCTCTGTTTGCAAAATACCAATCTTTCTAGCCTGTGAAAACCTGTATAAAGTAAATACTTTACAAAAAGGCATTCAATCAATAAATGTTGGTTAACAACGGATTTTGAGCTCTTTAGTAAAAACTAATATTTTTTAAAATTACTGAGGGACTGTGGTATTTAACCCCCCCCCCCCCACACACACACACACAGTTTATGTATGTATAAATTTCTGCTTTATAACCCCTTGCTAACCACTGTTTTGATGTAACAGTTGTATTGCTTCGTGCCAGAATTCTAAAATCCCTGATCATTTGATATAAGTAAAATTAGGTTCAGTTCCTTAAACAAAAGAACAGGGTAATAATTACTGTTTCTCACTCTGACAGACTGTGGGAGACATGCTCAGGCTTTTCCTTCTCACTATATGGAAAGAGATCAGGCATCAAAAAACATGGGCAAGATAATTTTTTAAAGGCCCAGAGGGCTACAGGAGGGTACACAAGTTTAAAAGACATGACATTTCAAGCCTGTAAGAGCCAGTTAAAAAGCTCCAAGAAAAGGCAGGGTTCTATAAACATGAAACTTGCTTGAGTGTCTGCCTGAGCAGAGGCAGCTGTCCCAGCAGTGCTTTCTAAACAATGGAGCAGATTATTTAGTTTTAAATTATGAAGTATTTCACACAGTAGTGGAACCAGATTTCTAAAGCTGACAAATGGACTGCACTGGAAGTGGATCTTTTCTAGAACTTTCTAACATCCTGTTTTTATTTGTTTGTTTGTTTGTTTTTGGTTCCCTAGCTGGGAATCGAAACCCAAGTCGGGGCAGTGAGAGCACCGAAGCCTAACCACTACACCACCAGGGAACCCTTATCCTGTTGTTTTAAAATATTTAATGCCACTTTTACTGATTTTCTGTTACTTCCCCATTTTCCCTGTGATTTTGATCTTTCCAACTATGTATTTGCCTTTGAAGGGACTTTTTAAGCATAAAAACCTATGGAATTGGCTATGGATTACTGTTGTATTATAAAAGTGCTTAAGAGTCTCCAAAGTTAAGGTTTAGCACTTAGATATTTCAATTAGAATGTAAAATATGTGGGAGAGATTCTAATGCAAATACTATGAAATTTAGGGGGTTCCCTGGTGGTGTAGTGATTAGGCTTCCATCCGCTCAACGCCAGCAGCCTGGGTTCGATTTCCAGCCAGGGAACTAACCTCCCCCCACCCCCCCCCACCCCCAAAAAAAGAAATTTAGTATTAATTATGGAAAAGCAGAGTTTCTCATCTTAGGAAAAAAACATGTAGAAATGGGTAAAGACATTTTTTATTTAAGCAAGAAATACATGAAATGACCACTTCTACCTTTTCTAATTAAAAGACTTCAGAAAGAACATCAATTACAATTAAATATACAAGCAGGACTTACTAAAACAGAACCAGGAATTTTCTTTAAATGCTGCTTTGACAGTCTCCATTGTTTAATGGGAAAGGACATAAAACAGACACCTCGTGAACTGCAATGAGGAACTTTTTTTATTAAACTTTTTCTAGTTTGGAGACAAGTAAGTTTCTGGAACCCTAATGTGACAATAACATACATCTACACTTAAGCAAGTGTCAGGGAGAGACCAAGGAAACTGTCCACTTACCCTGAACATCAAATAGCTCGTCCTCTTCCACCCAAGTCTCTTTTTCTTCAACCCCATTAGAGCTGTTCCACTTGCCTTTGGGTACTCTGAGGAGAGATGGAGAGGGCAAGGTGTAAAACAGATTGATCCTGGGTCATCCCGTATTCTGTCCTTGGCTCACTTGCGGCCCTGTATTCCTCCTTGTTCTGCGGTGACCACATTCAAGATTGACCTATACACAACTCCCAAATCCTGACCTGGGTAGGTATCTCCATGTCATCATCCCCCAGGCTGCAGGACCACCCATCAAACTCAGCACTGAATACATCACCATCCCTCAAAATATTTTTCAGGCCGTCTGGGTATTTTGCAAATCAATAATGAAAACAATTTGGTTAATAAGTGCATAGACTTGAAAAAAGTTCTTTGAGGTCCATGAGTTTACTATGAAATTACCTAATTAAGTGGCTGCACTATTACTTTCCTGTATTTTTAAACTGTTATCCCCAAAAATGTTAGTTCTGAGAATAACTAATTTGCTTGAGATAAAATATTGTTTTCCTTCTCAGGATATTAGCTGTGTTGATTACTATGTATGAATAAGTCAGACAGCTTCAGCTTTCTATCCATTTATCTAAGTGCTGGGATAAAACTGATTTTAACTTCTGGATCTGTCATTTTCACTGGAGTAGGTGTTCACTCTGCAATCTTTGCAGATCAGTTTGGTAACCTCCTGCTCCTCCTCTGAACTCTACATTTATTATGTGTACAAATGTTTTGGTACTTCATTTCTCATGTTGTAGAAGGGGCTGAGATCTTGGTCCTTATCGTAATTCTTAGTGGCTGCTCGGTCCCAGGCAAGTCAGGTCCCTTCTTGGTACTTGCACTCCTCACTGGTGAACTTAGTATTTGATGAGCAGTGGGGTCTCCAAACTACAGCCTGTGGCTGCTGGGTTTTGAACAGTCCTTGAACTAAGAATGATTTCTACATTTTCAAAGGGTTGTAATGCAAGTAACACAGACAGAAGAGGTTCACAAAGCTTAAAATGTTAACCCTTTGCTGGCCTTTTATAGTGTTGTATGTGACCCCTTAGATCGTAAGAACCAAGAATTATTATTTGGTTAGTATCTACTAAGCACCTGTTCTGTGCCAAGAGCTGTGGGGGATATCAAAATTTAGTAAGTCTTGGCCCTGCCCTCCAGGTGATACACCCTAACCCTGCCTTCCCTCCTGTTCCACTGGCCCAGATTCACCAGGTCCTGACTGCTGGCCCACCTGGCAGCAGGGTCCAGCCACTCTCATTTCCCTCAGTGGTACCTCATCAGGCCTTCAGGTTAGTTGGATTAGAATTATTCAGGGGCATAATTAGAAAAGCAGATCACAGAGCATGCCCCTTCTAATTCAGTAGTCAGGAGCCTGGAAATGTGTATTTTTAAAAAATATTCTACAGGTAATTATGCTATGAAGCCCAGTTTGAGAACCTCTGCTTGACAGAATACAGTAGGAACTCAAGTTCTGGCCCATTTACTCATCCAGACTTTTCCCCCTTCATTGTCCCTGTGCACTGTATTCTCCTGCCATACAGAGTACATGCCATTTTTGGAAGCATACCAGGCTTTCATGCCTTTATGAAAGGGGTTTCTCCTGCCTAGAACCCGCAGCCTCCCTAATGTTGATGACTTCCTGCTCATCCTTCAAGGCTGGCTCAGCACTTTTTCCTCTACAAGGTTTGCTCCACCAACTCTGCTGAGCAAGCTCAGCTCTTCTTCCCTGGAGCAACCAGGTTACCTCACACATACTTCCTTTACAGGTGGGGTCATGGGATCCCTTTTTCCTGTAAAGGGCCAGATAGGATCTTCTACCTTGCAGATCTTACTCTCTCTGTTGCAACTACTCAACTCAGTGTAGCATCAAAAGTAGCTACAGACAATACAGCCACAGACAATACATGGATGGGTGTGGCTGTGTTACAATAAAACTTTATTTACAAAAACAGACAGCAGGCAGATTGGGCTTAGGGGCTGTAGTATGCCAACCTCTGCTTTAGATATCCATCATACTTCATACCCTTGTTACATGAAAGAGGTTGTTATGTCTGAAACCTTCAGAAATCTTCGCATTTATAAAACGACTGTAATCATGCACTCTGTCCAGTTTCCTCATCTGTTCATGGGAGAAATACCTACACTTTACAGAATTACTGTAAACAAGACCATGTGTCAAACGAGATTAAGTGTGTTGGGCTGCATCTGCTTGCCCAGCCAGTGACTCACTCACTTACAAATGCAGGTAGTGGTCCTTATAGTGCAGATTGCTGCCTGAGTATAAATTACTTATCAGATGCTAGAGCCCTTCAAGGCACTTAGCACATTCTGCCAGAGCACAGGTCCCAAACAACCACCACAGAGAGCCATGGTAGAGATGGCAATGGCCTTGGGAGACCAATGAGGCGATCACTTACAGCAGGGTGACCAGGGGAGATTCATGGATGAGGCAGAATTTTTAAGAGGCAGCCTGGTCTAAGTGGTGTACAGCATGGGCTCTTGTGTCAAGACTGACCTGGATTAAAAGTCCCAAAGCCAAACTGCCATTTTTCAGCTATGTGACTTCAGGCAAGTTAACTTTTCTGAACCTTCCTCATCTGTAAAATGGGGCTAATATATCAATCACAGAGTGAGGCCTATAGAGATTCAGTAAGATAATATGTGAAAGTGCTTGGCCCACAAAAAGTACTTAGTCAACATCAGCTTCTCTTCTCTTTGAATGACGGATGGGATTCTGACAAGCAATGACAGAGGGATGGTAGTCCACCCGTGGGGAATGACAGAGAGCAAGAGTACAGTAGTAGAAAACAGTGTGTTCCAGACCAGTTTGCCTGGAGTAAGGATCTACAAGAGGACACAAAGGGTAGCAAAACTCAAAAGCCAGGTCAGGGGTCATGAGGGAGAGCAAAATGAAAGCATTCTAGCCACTGCCCCATAGAACCCAGCAGAATGTGAGAGATTAGTAAATATTTACTGAGTTTGCCAAGTCTCAAATGCTCATAGAAGGTGCACAACTATAAATATTCATAAATCTCTTAAAGATCAAAGTATAACATGGCCTGAAAGCAGTGATGAGTAGGAGGCTCCAAAACCCTTCCATCCCTACTCATCCCTAGTGCAATGCCTGGAAGCTCAGATGAGGGGGCTTCAGAATTGGCAGAGATGGCTATATTGTCATTCTCCACCCCTGAGTCACATTCTAGCAGTCTGAGCAAGCCTTGGTGGTGAATGACTTAGTTGAAAGTTATTTCATTCATGGAAGCAATACCAGGCCCAACCAGGACCACCAACCAGCCCCCAAACTGCTACAAAGAAGGTCTTCATACTTGGGCTTCTTCTCCCCGGGGAGGGGTTGGTTGAGAACGGAGGGCTTGGCCGGTGATGCTGGAATGACCTCCTGAGAGGCGTCGAGGCCTGCGTTGGCCTCAGCACTCTGGCTGTCCTCCTCCAAAACCAATCTGCTTATTGTCATGCGCTTGTTCTTAGGCTGCAGTTCAGAGCCACCCTCACCCTCAGTAGGGGCTGAACTTTCATTTTCATCTCTTCTTGGTCTCTTGTTTTTGAGGGTTGGTGATGATAGGGATGCTTGATTAGGAAGTACCAGATCTTTCTGGTCCAGTTTTGAGAAGACTGCCTCAGAATCTTGTGAACCGGACAGAGTCTTGAAAGCTGCTTTCAGAGTCGTAATTCCAATGGTGGTTGGAGTATTCCGTAGCTGTCTACAAATAAGGCAAACATACAAAGATCAGTTTCACCATTGTTGATGCTTATTCAACAGCCACAACCTTTTCAAAGTGTGAAGCTTCAAAGTAAACAGAGGACCCAAGTCGAGGACTCTTCACTTAAAAAGAGAGGACTATTCTTTCAAAGGTTGCTTATACAACTTTCATTTATATGAAAGTTTCCATTTAAGTTGAAATATGGAGTTTAAGCTGCAAATTAGAGAATCTTAAAGGAACTAGGGCCTCTTTAGCTTGCATGTGGTCTAACTCATTTAGTCTATATGGACTAAAGCAATGCTTTCCACTATGTAAGAACTCTGCATGGTGCCTAACATCTACAAGTGCATCTGGACAAACTACTGATAATCTAACAATTTCACCTGAGGTCTAAACTCTTCTTCCAGCTGAAACCCAACCCTCATGTGAAAGAAGTGAAAAACTGGTCTCCACTCTGCCCACTTTCTCCTGTTACACACTTGTGAATGGGAGCTTGAGAATGTTCAGTGTAAGAAGCATGCCATATAGTCCTGGAATGAGAAACTGTCATTTCAAAGTAAGTTCATGTATCATTTGGAACAGCCAGAATGCTTTAAGTAAAAGCAGTTAGGAGAGAGCAAACTAGTAGCCTGGAGGCCAAACTCAGCTGGCAGATGTGTCTTGTTGCCCAACCTATGCAGATCTTTTAAACATTGGATAACTGCCAACAGTCAAAAATTGGAAAAGCTCAACAAAAAAACCTGATGTCTCACACAAAAATTTGAACTGAAGTTTGGGCATTCAAGTCACAAGAAACTGGAAAGCATGCCCTCTCTGATTCACACTCTAATACGCATACTTTGTTCCTTACATTTCCTACCAGGCCCCCAAAGGCATCTAAACTTGTGATCCCTGCTTTAGCAACTGGTCTTGGGAATCTGATTCACAAATATAAACACTGTATTAAGAGATCTAGTATCAACAGAAAATACTGAGTAGATATGGGCAAGTCAAGAAGAGAAACAGGAGGAAAGAACCTTTGAGGAGTAGCCACTGAGGAACTTTTGTCAGGGGTCCGACATGCCGTCTTCAGTACTCTCTGTCCCAGGGTGTGCCCAGTAACTCCCACAGTGCTTTGTACCAGAATCAGTAACATGTTAGGAGGTCAAATCACCAGGAGGAACTAAGGGATTCTGGTCTAAGGAAGAGACGGTTTGCAATAGACCACTTCAGTGTTTCACCCAAGATCACAAAAGGGCATCCCTCTCACCTTGCAGGTTCTCTGGGTGGCTTTTCCACAGGCTCTGGTGCTGGCTGTTTATCTTCCTTCACTGTAGTAGAGGCAGCAGACTCAGATTTCAAAGCCTTTTTGGCCATCTGGGAAGGGAAGGGTGTCATTAGGAAGAGAAAGCCACAGAATTTCATAATTCTTTGCTTCTTTATCCATGAACATACGCAATATGCAAACATGTTCACCTACAAATCCAATCTAGGCATAAACTAGAGGAGGACATAAAAAGAGACAGAACTTATAAGAAATACCTCAAATTTCTTCTTTCCTTTTTCAGAAAATAGCTCATAGTTTTCTATATTAAACAAGAATGCAAACATGAGCAGTGCTAACTATCTTGATACTGCAAAAATTATTTAATTATGTAATTTTACTTTGTATCTCCTCTGCCATTCTTCCAATCTCATCCCTAGTCGAGTTTCTGAATCCCAAATATACTTTTGGGGTCATGTACAAAAGTCAAACATTTTTTTTCAAACTTAGAATAACTGATGTTTATATTAACGTCTTTAAGTTTGTGTGTAGAATTTTTATGATAGTTCTACATGTTTAGCTTTTTAACAACTCTTTGAAAATTCTTAAAGCCCTGAGTAGGCCAGTCTTACTCTAAATCCAACTGTTCATCTGTCTGTTTCTGAAGTTTTACACATTTCCAGTCAGTCCTGCATATTCCATTTCAGGTATGTGTATCTGTAATGAGTGCTGTCTTAAGAGCTAAGAGTCTTATTCTCACACAAAAACAGTGGCAGGTTATTTCCAGTTACCTGGAATACAAAGGAAAGGATCCTAGGCCAGGCTCAAGTATGCTGACACTTGCTCCTTAATTATTCCAAACTATCTGCTTCACAAATAATTTAAGATTGGCCAAATGACTGCTAGGATCATTGACAGTATCCTAATATAGGCCTTGCACATCTATTGTTATGAGCTACAATATTTTCAACACTCAAAATCCTGGCTAAAAAAAACAAACAAACCCTCTCACTCAGTTTTCCCTTATCTCAGTCCACCTTTTAGGACAGACGGGGTTCTAGTTCTTCTACACACTGTCTTGAGTCTCATTGCTTTCATTCTTTATTGCTTAGCTCTTTGATCCAATTAAAGAATGTCTTCATTTGGCCTCTTTTGCCTTATTATATTTCTAGTCACAACTTTTCTCCAGTTATGCCTTCTTCCTGTTAAGAACCCCATCATACTCTTCTTCCCAGACTTAACTCAGATTTCATCTCCTCTGGGAACCAACATCAACTGTAAGTGAATGTTCTACTTTAACCACAACAGATTAGTCACATGCAGAGGAGGTAAAAATGGGAGGTGAGGGAGACCAAGAACATATATTCCATTTGCCTTTGCCAGGATCTCTGCTTCTATATATTTTAGGGATTTAATTAAGGAAGATTGTGCATAAAATTAAAAGTCTTTCCCACACATTCACTCTTTCACTTCTAAAAAGAGCTGTCCTTTTTCTAATGGCATGCACACCCTCAGGCCCTATCATGGATATGGGAAGAGAAGGCCAAGGCCCACCGTGAGGAGGTAAGGCTCTGCATCATCCAGGTGACTCTCCAGGAAGCGCAGCATCTTCTGCTGGAAGCTCTCGTAGGAAAAGTTCTGGATAACAGGATGGGTCAAGTTCCTTTCACGGATAATGTTCAGGAGATCATTTCTCATCTTCTACACAAAGGACCAATATTTGCAACATGAGAAAGAACTCCAGTAAAAATTCAATGATGATGAATTGAGATAACACTATCAGAACTATTATAACACTGTCAACAAAATCACTGGTACAAAAACAGGAAGGGAAGCCCACCACAAAGAACAGGTCAAGAAATTATGGAGCAGCCCAAGTGGGTTACTGTGCAGCTATAAAAAAGGATGAAGAACTTAACATCTAAATTACTTTTATACATTTACATAGTTTTAAACCTGCAAAAAACAAAACAAAAACAAAAAAGGAGAAAGCAACTCTTTATGTGCCAATACAGAATGACTTCCAAGACAGAGTAGGTGAAAGAAGTAATTTACAAAAATGTTCAAATTAGTGTGCAAAATAGGCTCACATATGTACGAGGGCTGTCCAGGAAAAAATCCAATCAAAAATGCCTCAATTTTGCATATTACATGGCTGGGTACTTTCTGGATAGCCCTCGTATATGGGAAGAACAGAAGAATGGATATACGCGGTTGGACAATAAATTTTGCAAACTCATTCTAGAAAAATTGCTACATACTTCATTGCTGGATCTCACTACAGTCACCTTTGCAGTACTCCCCTTGGGAAGCTATGTACCAATGCCAGTTCCTCGTCCATCCTTCAAAGCAATTTTGGAACTCTTTTCCTGGAATGGCCATCAGAGATGGTGTCATGCCCAAAATCTGACAATTAAGTTTGTGAACTTGCCACTGTGCGCTAACGTTGGCAGCACTGTACAAACAACTCAGCAAGATGTCATAACCTTGGTCTGTGAACTTAATTGTCAGATCTTAGGTACAATGACATCTCTGATGGCCATTCCATAAAAAAGTTCCAAAACTGCTTTGAAGCGTGGATTAGGCACTGGCGTTGGTGTATAGCTTCCCAAAGGGGGTATTCAAAGGTGACCATAGTGATACTTAGCAATGAGGCATGTAGCACTTTTTTTAGGATGAGTTTGTGAAATTGTCTGACCTCGTATGTGTATGTCCATTATGTACATACACATGCGCACTTATTTGCTTACATATATAGACTATCTCTGGAAAGACAAAAGCAAACGAAAATCAAAACATAACAAAACACTGGTTGCCTCTAAAAAGTGGAAGTGATGTCTGAATCAGAGATGAGAGAATTTTCACTAAGCTCTTTTGTTGTACTTTTTGAATTCTGTATCATATACATGTTACCTTTTCAAAAACTAAATTTTAGATTTATAAAGGAAAAAGAAGAAACAAGAGTAGGGTATCAACTGGGCTTCTGACAACCAGAAGATTTTACCAAGGCAGATTCTCAAGTATGCAGGATCAGCATTTATATAAGTAAAATTAGAAGTGTTATAAAATTTGATAGCTTAATGCCTGGTGCTGATGGCTTAAATAGAGTTCTGTCACAAACCAGGCAGAAACAGGCAAGCAAAGGTCTTATGTATATTTGTCTAATAAAAAATACATTTGGAAAAGCCAATCTCACACAAGTTATCCTGGATATAAAAGACAACATGCTAAACGTGCTGAATATTTAAAGATGAATACTTACGATTACATTGCTGATAAAGAACCCTTTCCCTGTTTTCCCACAAGAAACAATGAAATGGTTTTAAGTCACAGCAACAAAAATATATCAAATTTACCTGAGTTGTGGGGTCCTTGGACATATGTTTTTTCAAAATTTTTGAAGCCTTTTCAAATTCTTTGTTTTTGATACAAATAATGACAGCCTACGAAAAGGGGGAAAAACTTTCTTTTAAACTGTTGCAATAATGACAGGTGTAATCAGGATATCAAATATAAAAATAAACTCTACTAAAAGATAAAACTGAGTTTTATACACCCAAGAACTTTCTCACATTCTATTAAATTTCTGTACTTAAAAACTAATAATTATTGTGCAAGCATTATGAAAAAACCGTAAGCTCTCTTTCAGTGTGTAGGGTAATAGATTTTTAGCATTACACTGAATTATTTTTTTAAGATGGCTGATACAGCAAAATCTGATCCCCTGGATTACAGACCATTTACCCAAATTGAATAGGGCCTCGAAAGGAAAGGCAAAACCGACAGGTGTCATTCCAGGTCCCCAGACAATTGGTTCTGTTCTTTTTGGATGCAAAAGATTTGATATAATAGGAGGAGAGAGAGGATATACTGTGACAAAAAAAAGCAATTTGCTGACCACAGAGTTCTGCTAGTTCCAGTCAAGAAAGACCTAAGGCCAGTTCTGTAGGAGAACCAATACAAACTCTTCAGTACCATAAACCACAGCTGACAACTCCAGTTATTAAAGTGTGCAGGGAATTACTTAGACAAACCCAGTTTATCCAGTTAGCAAAGATAGAGGACAAAGTTCTAGGCAGAATGAGGTCTTGTCGGCCAGAGAAAAATAGAGTCCTTTCAGTAAAGAAACCCCAAGAGAATATATGGAGAGGGAAAATAACAGTAATTGAAAATTTAAAAGGGTATTTTACAAAACATGTGACTTTTTAAAAACAAATTAGAAAAGCCAGGGGAAGCTTGGGAGCACTTGGGAGTTAATCTAACAGGATGGAGTAGCTACCTTAGATCCCGTATTGGACACACACCCAAGAGAAGGAGAAATAGCAAAGGAATTCAGTTTAAGTACTTATCTCTGGTGATTCTGTCATGCTGAGCACAGCCCTACAGGGCAAAGGAAACTGGTGTCGAATGCTATTGAAAAGCAGGCACAACCATGAGTTCTTGTTGCCCAGAAAAGGTATGGGAAGTATTTTCATTTTAATCAAATGACCACATTCACTTTTACATCATTTTCAGCAGAAAAACTACACTGAGACTATGCTTACTTTCTTAAATATAAGTTTTATTTCTTAGAAATCATTTAGGTCCTGTTATGTTTTTAAATTTCATTTATCTTGCATACAGTAAAATTAACATTTTTTGGTGTACTGTTCTGAGTTTTAACATAGGTTTTGGCTCCTGTAACTATTAGTGATATAAAAACCAGATACAAAAATCTCCTGTGTGCTGCCCTTCTATAGTAACCTCTCTCCCTCTTCCCTAACACCTGGCAACCAGTGAGCTTTTTATTGTCAGCTTTTCAAGAATGTTGTGTAAATATGATCATACTGTATGGTAGTACTTATTTTTTAAAGGGTAGAGCCTTGAGACTGGCATCTTTCCCTCAGTATAATGCCTGTGAGATCCATCTATGTTGTTGTACTACCAATAATTCCTTTTTATTGCTGAACAGTATATCCCATTGAATAGATCTACTAGTTTATCCACACTCACCCACTGAAGGACATTTGGGTTGTCTGCAATTTTCAGTGATTATGAGTAGAGATGCTAAAATATTCATGTCTTAATGTGAATATAACTTTTCATTTCTGTAAGGTGAACACCTGGGAGTAGAATTGACCACTTCATGAGAAATGGCCAAACTGTTTTCCTGAGTGGTTTTACCATTTTGCATTCCCATCAGCAATGTATGAGAGCCAGCTGCTCCACATCCTCACCAGCACTTGTTAGTGTATTTTTTTTTTTTAAAGTTTAGCCATTCCACTAGGTATGTCCTAGTATTCATTGTGGTTTTAATTTGTATTTTGCTATTGACTAAATGATGTTGAACATCTTTTCATGTGCTTATTTGCCATCAGTAGTTCTCTTTGATGAATCTTTTGCACATTTTAAAAATAGGGTTGTTTTCTTTAGTGTTCTTTATACTTTGGATACAAGTCCTTTATCAGATATAAAATTTGCATATATTTTCCCCTAGTGTATAGCTTGTCTTTTCATTCTCTTAACAGTATTTTTCTCAGAACACAAGTTTTAAATTTTGATGAAGTCCAGTTTATCCATTTTTCCTCTTATGGATCAAACTTTTATTGACATATCTGAGAACTTTTTGCCTAAGAGCAGGACATGAAGATTTTCATGTTTTCTCCTAAAAGTTATATAGCTTTTCATTTAGATTATGATCCATTTTGAATGGATTTTTGTATAAGTTTAGGTCAAGGTTCACTTTTTTGCATATGGAAATGCAAATGTTTCAATACCATTTGTTGAAGATGATCCTTTTTCTCTTGAATTGCCTTCATATTATGGTCAAACATCAGTTAGTCAGGTGCTCACTTTGGCAGCACACATACTAAACATTAGTTAGTCGTATCTGTGTGGGTCTATTTCTGGACACTCTCTTCTGTTCCTTCCACTAGTTTAGTCACAAGTACTGTAACTTTACAGTAATTCTTAAAATTGGGTAGTGAGTCTTCCAACTTTATTCTTCTTTTACAAAACTGTTTTTCGTTCCTCTGTCTTGACATATGTATTTTAGAATCAATTTGTATCTACAGAAAATCATACTGAGATTGTGATTGGAATTATATTAAACCTATATATCAATTGGAGAAAAATGACATCCTAACTATATGTTGTCTTCCAATCCATGAACATGGTCTTTCCATTTATTAGGTATTGATTTCTTTCATCTGCATTTTGTATTTTTCCACTTAGATACCGCCTGTTTTGCTAGACTTGTACTCTTTTTTTTGGAGCTACAGTCGTCCTGTTATCCACCATAAACTGCTTTGTGCAGTTTGTTACCTGCAGTAAATTGCAGTCTGAAAATATTAAAGGGAAAATTCCAGAAATAATTCGTAATTGCACACTGTTCTGAGTAGCATGATGAAATCTCGGGTCATCCTACTTTATTCTTCCTGGGACATGAATCATCCCTTTGTCCACCGTATTCATGTTGTGCATGCTACCCACCCACCTATTAGTCTTCGAATCCCTCTTGGTTACCAGATTGACTGTCAGAGTATCAGAGAGCATGTGTTAGAGTAACCCTTATTTAATCTAATAATGGTCCCAAAGCACAAAGTAGTAATGCCGGCAATTAGGATATGCTAAAGAGATGCCGTAAGAGTATGTATGTATGTATAAGAAAAAACATAGTACATATAGGGTTTGGTACTATTCATGGTTTCAGGCATCTACTGGGGGTCTTAGAATGTATCCCTTGCAGATAAAAGGGAACTGCTGTATTGTAAATGGCACTGTTTTGGTAATTTCATTTCACACTGTTCACTGCCAGTATATGAAAGTATGTTTGATTTTTGTATTGATCATATATCCTGTTATCTTGCTAAATTTACTTAGTATAGCTTTTTATGTACATTCCATGAGATTTTTTATATAGATAGTCATCTGTAAATAGGGACAATTTTATTCCTTCCTTTCTAATCTGCTGCCTGTTTTTCTCTTTTTTTTTTTCTATTCCTAAAAAGTACAATTTTATTTTCAATCCTCTGTTACACACACAGCATGACTGGGGTCTGGATCTGAATCTGACTTTGTTACCTAATTCCTTTCCCAAAGTAAATACTGTGACCACACCTATGCAATAGGCAGACGACCGAAGACCAGGATGGGCTTTGAACACGTGGGGACTTAATTTCACTGTCACAGCTGAAACTCCTTGAATCTACTCCATGACAGCTGCAAACCAGCTACAAAGGACACAGGGAGAACTGGGTCATTCGCTAGGTCTTCCAGTAAGATGTAGGATGGAAGTGGGGACATGGATCCCTTGTCTTGTTTTAGATCTTAAAGACAAAGCATTCTTCCTCCACCTTTAAGTATGATGTTAGCTGCAGGGGTTTTTTGTAGATGCCTTTTATCAGGTTGAGCAAGTTTCCTTTTATTCCTAGTTGCTGAATGTATTTTATCATGAACTAACACTGAATTTTGTCAGATGCTTTTTTGGCATCCATTGATATGGTCATGATTTCTCTTTATATTAATAAGGTAGATTACATTGATTGATTTTCAAATATTGAACCAGCCTTGAATTCCTGGGCTTTAGTTTTCCCATTCTGCTGCACTAACTACATCGACATCCAGGACTACACAGCAGGGTGGACAGTAAAAAAAAGCAATGAAATTTGCTCCAAATTCTGAGGATCATACCTCCACCGCTAAAGAAAAAAGGGTTTTCTTCTTTCAGTTATTATTTTTTTGGTTGGTTCCGAGTGGGGATCGAACCCAGACCGTGGCGGTGAGAGCGCTGTATCCTAGCCACACCATCAGGGAACCCCTTCTTCTTTCAGTTTTAAGTGCCTGCCTTGCTCCACCAGTGTAGTATTGCCTGAGTGCTAGGGCAGAAGAGAAGGGAAAAAAAACCCTGGAATTTCTCCCACCCTCTCTGACCCTTAGGAGATCTCATTCCTGCTCCTCAGACCAGAGAGCACTTCTCTTGGAGTTCATTCTGTTCATGCATGGAGTGCACTTCCAGGTTTCAGGAGCCTTCAAATCCAGGCGATAATGGTGAGGGAAAAAATGGTCAACTACTCATCACTAGCTTGGTGGACCTGCAAATCCTGGTCTTCTTTCCATCTGCTTACTACCATTTACATTTCTGAGTCCTTAGACAGATGCTCCACACATGTTCAGGACTCATATTTGCAGCATTAAGGGAAGCTGAAGAAAGTATGCTTAATCTATCCCAGAACTAGAATATAGGTCCTACTATATTTAATTTGTGAAACAAGAAAGAAAATGCAAATACTTTCAAAATCTAAAAGCCTGCCTACAAAGTTCTTGCTATGAGCTTATCTTTTAAAACTATGTATTAATTTCCTGTGAAGTTTTTTTTAAAGAGATGAACCATTGCTTTTTCACTTGAGAGTGTGCAGAAATAAGTGTAATTTCTTCTTTTATATATCTGTTAAGGTTTTTGGGGTATAAGCAATAGCAAAAGGATATTAAACAAAAGGATATTTTAATAGAAATGAGATAGTTTTATGCTGGGGGAAATGACAAAATGCACAGGAAGCGAGAACCGAACTCACAGAAGTGAAGAAAGGCTAAAGAAGCAAACTCAGAAAGAAACCAGGTTGTTACGGGCACTCAAAAAGCCTTGACAAAGCTTTTTGTTTCAAGAAGTAAAGGTCTAAAAGAGTGTCTGATGTACCAGCCCCAAAGTGGGGGACAGCCCCAAAAGAAAATCAAGGTACAATAGTACCTTGATTACCAGAGGTGCAGAGAGAATGCTACACAACAAAAAACAACAGATAAATGCTTCCCCAAGAATATACTATTCTCCCCTGTTCTCCACAAAAATATTAACTGAGGAATCTCAGTATCAGTAACAGCTTACAGAAGCAGTTGTCAAACTTTTTGGTCTTGGGTTTCTTTTATACTCTTAAATGTTAATGAGGATTCCAAAGAGCTTTTTGTTTATCAATTATATCTGTTAATATTCACTGTATTAGAAATATAAAACTGAGAAAATTTAAAAATATTTATTAATTCATTAAAAATAACAGATTACAGGTTAACATAAATAACATCTTTATGAAAAATTGCTGTATTTTCTAAGACAAGTTTAATGAGAAGGATAGTATTGTTTTACATTTTTGCAAATCTCCTTAATATCTGGTTTAATAGAAGAAAGATGGATTTGTTTATCTGCTTCTGCATTCATTCTGTTGTGGTTGAAGTATATTTTAAAAAATCTCAGCCTCAGACAGAGACAAAGTTGGAGAAGGGAGGAGTATTTTAATAGCCTTTTCAGAAAATTGTGGATATTTAAATTTATACCAATTTGACTCTATGTCAAATTTTGGCAACTGAACTTTTCATCTTCTGTTACATTAAAATCTGTTAGTCTTTTTATACATTAAATGGATTTCACCCATGAATGATTTTATAATATAATGCACTGATCATCTGGAAAATGATCACTGAGTTATGTAGATATTCACATACATTAAAAACATTTTTAAACTCACAGTTGCTAATGCCAACATCAATCTTATCAGAAAAGTTGAAGAATTGGGAAGCTATCAAGCACATCAATACCAGTTTTCTAAAACTCTCATTTCAAAGCTTCAATTTTATTACTGACAACAAATACTGTCAGCTGTTTTCCTTGAAGTGACAAATTCGCTTTGCCCTCTCTTAAGAAAATGACTGCCAAATACCCACGTCTGAATAACCTATGTTTGTCAGTTCTTTCAAGTAAAAATGGTCTTCCATTAAAAAAGCAGCTAGATTGGCATGCAACTAGATTGGCATGCAGCTCAATCACACAAGAGCCTTTCCTAAAGACAACCAGCATGTTTCAGTAAGGAGGAGAAACGCTTTAGGCAAATTTTCTATTTTGTCAGACCGAATAATGAAAAGATGTTTGCTCAAGGGTCCAATCTAGATTTAATAAAATTAATAAATTTTTACTGCTTCCTCAAAAGAATTTTTTTTTTTTTTTTGGTATGTGGGTAGTTCCCCGGCCGGGAATCGAACCCAAGCCGCAGCGTTGACAGCGCCAGCGCCGAAGCCTTAAGCCACTACACCATCAGGGAACTCCTTCAAAATCATTTTTAATTCAAACTGGGTTTTCTGTTTGTTTGTTTTGTTTTTTAAACTGCAAGCATGTGAAAATGAAGAATAAAATGACTAGCAGGACAGTTTACCACTGCCTTGGTCATGCTAAGGCACTAGCATTTTTATCTCTCATTACTTCTAAACCATTAGTGCAAATGTCAATGTACTGAAACAAGTCAGCTAACCTTTTGGCATTGTTATGAAAATAGTTCTGACCCAGAGAAGGGTCCCGAAGACCTGCAGAGATCCCTAGACCATACAATGAGAAACTCTAACTTAATAAATAACTCATTTGATAAAGTTTTCAAAAATCTAATATACTTTTAAATAAATTATTGTGACTCTTGACACAGCTTAAAATGCATCCAAAAGCCTCACAGAGCCTAGGCATCCTAAGGTGTTTTCCCAAAGATGACCATTAACAATTCTGTAACTTAAAATGAGATATGAAAAAAAATAAATAAATTGAAGAGACAAGTGATATACAGTATCATTTAATAACTAGGAGATCAAGGTAATTTTGGTAGCCAATTTCTAAAATGGCCCCCAATGATTCCCACCTCCTGCATAATCCCATTCTACAAACTAATCCAGACTTGGTCTGGTCTGTATGACTGATAGCATATGGCAAAAGTGATGATGTCACTTCTGAGATTAGGTTGTAAGAGACTGCAACTTCTGACTTGATCTCTTGCTCTGGGGGAAGCAAGCTACCATGTTGTAAGTGTCCCTATGGAGAGGCAAGGAGCTGAAGTTTCTGGCCAATAGCCATCAAGAAGTGAGTCCTGCTAACAACTCTGTGAGTGAGGATGGCAGCAGATCTTTCAGCCCTAGTTGAGTCTTGAGATGGCTTTAACCCTAGTATCCAGCTTCACTATAATCTCATGGGAGACCTCGAGCTGGAAACACTTAGCTAAACCCACTACCAGATTCCTGACTCTTAGAAACTAAGAGGTAATATTTACTGTTTTAACCTGCTAAGGTTTGGGAATAATTTGTTACACAGCAGTAATAGTAATACAGTAAGCATAACAAGAGTTCTGGTACCTGGTGGAAAATGAAAAAAACAGAAGGGAGTCAACATAAGAAAATGCATGACTATTTTAAGGGAATTTATGTTTGCAAATAGATTTTTCCTAATGAAACCACCAAGAAGAGATCTACGAACTTAAACAATAAGTAATAATAAAAGAATGAATGTACAGCTAAAAGATGAAAATCCAGAAAGCCTCTTGCAAAAGAGGGGCCAGAAGACAAATCTATTGATCTTGTGTTCTGAAGGAGCTGCATCTCTGAATCAGCTAGCTACCTGACCAAGAATTACTTGAAACTGGTGCCGTTTCTTCCCATTCAGAAGATCCTTAGCTCTCCTGAAAGTAGGCATCGATTTTTCCTCTCTTAGTAATAATGTCTTTTCTAGCATTTTCCCTCCAACACAAACCTGACTTACCTATACTAAAAATCCATTTTTGGAATTATTTCTCCTTGGAATTGAAATTATCTAAGTATTCTTTGCAAGGCCAAAAGTAGTTCCTGCCAAGGTTCTCAACTGAATAAATAAAGTATCTGCACCTCACACACACGCTAGTTGTTTTTATAACAGGGTCCTTTAGTACTCAGTACATAGCCAAGGGACAGAAAGTCTTCATTGCTTCAACGCTTATCCTTGCCTGCTCCCCCGCTCCACTCTTTAGGGGTGCTCTTCCTTACCTTCCACTACCAAGCCAATGCCAAGCTATTGTTCCACAGTTCTTACCTCTGCATCTGCTTTCACACCCGTAGCCTTTTTTACTAGAGAACAAAAAGCTTTTTCTGATTGGTTTCTATGGCTAGTTCTATGTTCAAAGTAAGTTCTACTACTTGAAGCTACCTGAGCCAAGACAAAGTTACAGTCCGAAATTCCTAGACACTCCACTAGCTTTCTTCTTGTCAAGAATACTACCTGTGCCAGGCTTGTACCATTCGTTTTTTTCTAACTGGCTGATTATTCCTGTGCCTCTGACTGTTTATTCAAAGAGTATGTTCCTTAAGCTCAAAGTCAGTCCCACATTTCCCAAGGCTTTACTTCTCCTTGGTTTACTATGAACAAGAGTGACCAAACAAACCCTAGGCCAGTTACTTCTAGCCCTTCCATGATTCTCCTGAATGGTATAATAATCTCCAAAATGTCAGTCTACAATTCCAACCTATTTCCTGTGTACTGTGGCCCCTTCTGACAGGTCCACAAGGAAGACCACCAGAATTACAAAAGCTGAGCACCTACCATTAAAGTTTCTTTCCAAGTATAGGCTAAGAAGGGGTCACCTGAGGAGATACTATCTGTGTGTGTTTGTATGTGTTCTAGTGTATTCACTTGCTGTCTCTTCATCCAGTCTTCCTCCACCCCACAAAAAGAGATAAGCACTGTATCCTCAAAGACCTCTGATTTTTGTTGAAAGAAAAAAGAAAAATAGAGCCTTACAGCCTCCTTGACCAGTTTTCTACTGGATTCGACCACTGCCTCTGTCAGTGTAAATTCCGTTTTAATCATCTCCAGCACATTGATAGCTGATTCCAGTGGTGTGAGTTCAGCCTCCATATCAAAGGAACAGTCTAGGACAAAGAACACAGTTTTCACTTTATTTTCAATGGAAAAGAAAAGTTATATCCAAAAATACATGTATTTATGTAAAAGAAACATGGAGCTCTAATAATATTTGCATTTACTTGCTGACATACTTGCTACAGGCTTACAAACATGTTAAGGGTCCAAATTCAAATCAATGAATTTGAAATGATTAGTAATTTTCAAGACAGGAAAAGGATTATTTTTTACCACATGCCTTTGCATGTCAAATTTCAAGATACACACATCGTCCTCAAATACAAGCAGCTAGATACTGAAGACCGGTTTGCTAAACAGCTGGTAAGTTCAATTTAGGGAAAAAAAATGTGCTCATACTCTGAAAAACACTCTACTATGGGGATAAACACGGTCATCTAACAAATCTCACTTCAAATAGCACTAAAGTTTGGGCGAGCAAGAAACAGGTGGGAGGAAATTAAAACAAAACAAACGGCAAGACAATCTTAACTGGAGAAAACTAGAGCTAGAGCACAGACTGTTTATAGAAGAGAAAAAAACCACTGTGATCGAAACATAGCGCACCTTAACCGTGAGTCCTCCGGTTCCGGGTGTAAATATGACAAAAACGTAACTCTAAATAAGGCCAGAAAAGAATACAAAAATAACCATACCTAAATTTTCCCCTTCTTCAATGCGAGACAGACACTGCATAACCCGCAGCAGACGGGACACGGTATGTTCCTTCCCCAAAGGCCTGACAAGCAAAGCTGGGAAACAAGACAACGTTGGTTTGGCGACCCCCCCCCCCCCCCCCCGGGCCCCAGAGATCTCCTTCCCAGGCGCCCCAGCCTCCATCCCCCGGTCCGGCCCTCACCCTGCATGATGTCCCGGATCTGCCTGAAGTCCCCGTACCGGCTACTTCGAAAGGCCCGCAGCGCCTCGTGGAAGTAGAACTTGAGCACCCAGCGGTTCACAGCCTCTTCCAGCCGTGCCTCCCCCGCGCCCCGCTCCGCATTGCCCCCCAGCCCCGGATCGTGCCGCCCCCGCCGAGCCCGCCCGCCGCTGCGGGACGCCCGCCGGCTTGCCGCCCGCCCGCTGCCGTCGCTGCTCCCGCCTCCTCCCGCCATCGCGTCCGATCGCCGCGCATCCTCCCCGCCCTCCCGACCGGGCCTCTTCCTCGACTGTGACGCCGCCGGGTCACGCACGACGCCCGGGCCGGAAGCGGGGCCCACCGTCCCGGCTCCCGCGGCCATGATACAGACGGTGTTCCGAACCGCCCGCGGGCTTCTGGGAGGAATTAAGACTGTAGGGCCCTGGCCTCCCTCTCGGACTCCGTAGTTCCCGTGTGCCGCAATCTCTACTGGGGTTTGAAGTCCGCGACGCCCAGACGTGTAAACCCACCGGGTTTTGCAATCCAGTGTCAACTTTCTCCGAAATTATGGGACACTGTACTAGAGACGCAGGACTGTGTATAAAATATTGAAAAATAAATACGTGCAGCTTATTAATTACTTTTAAAATTGTGAAATGTAACATACATGGAAGAAACTTTACTAATCAAATTTGCCCTTTAACAAACCATTTAAAGCAAAGGCCAGTGCAGTGTTAAGTTGAGATCAAGAAATGGAATACAGCCGGTACCCCCAAAACCTCTAGACATGTAAGACATAAAGTTTTTTTTTTAATTACAAAAATAATACATTCTATTGTAGAATAATTAGGGGCAAATGTTAGCATTTAAGTCACCCATAATCTCACATGAAAAAATAATTTGACATTTAGGTTGATAGCCTTCCAATATCTTTTGTATACCTATTCTGTGTATGTCTATGTGTATTTACAAAAAAGGGATTATACTATATATATTTGTATATAACCTTCATTTTTCATTTAACATGTAATGAACATCGTTCCGTACTGTTAAATATTTTTTTTCCTACAGTGTCTTTAGGAGCTACATAGCATTCCAATACATGGATGAATCAAAGTTTTCTTTATCTAAACCCATACTGTAAGATGTTTAGGTTTTTCAAACTTTTGTAATTCTAGACAATCTCCATGTTAGAAACATCGTTTTAAACTGCATCGTTGCGTTAATTTATAATTATTTGCTCAGGGTAATTTCCTTAAGTGGAATTACTGAGTTGAAGAATACACAGTAGAACACAGATTGGAAAATTTCACTCATCACTCATCAGGCTTTTGCTTTTGAACAAGACGCAGACTTCTTAACATGACTTTTAAAGCCTAAAGAGGTCACCTTTGTACCAACTTCATTTTGGGCTCATATGTGCACAACTTCTATCACTTCCATTTCACCTGTTCCTCATTCTGCCTGGAGCCTTCTTCATCTTGTCCATTTCGCCTAACTACAGCCTATTGTCCTTAAACTTCATTTAAAAGATGTTTCACCCTTTCTTGACTTTCTGGGCCAGGTTAAATCCTCCTTGCTGCTACTCTTTAGTGCCTCATATTTCACCTTTCCTGAAATACATTCTCCACAATAAACTCCTCTGGGGGACAAGTAGCCTGTCTGCTTGTTCACCCTACATCGCGGAACCTAGCCCAGGGCCTGACACATTCCTTGAGGTTGGAATGAATTGATTAGGCACATGAGCAGTAAGGCTTTTGGCACACATTGAAACACTACCACCAGAAAACTGTATTTGCTGAAATTTAATTTCATGCCCACCAACAAACTGTATTTAGGGACATTAAGGGCTGCCTCCCATTTATTATATATTTGTGCCATGATTTTATAGATATAGAACAGCTGACTACATATTCTTATGACTGCACTAGATACCTTCCTTGAGTTCTTTTCTCCCTTTATATCCTTACAGATAGACCTGGAGAGGACTTGAAAAACATTATGGTCCCTTCTCTCCTCCAGTTACTTTTCTTATCTAACCCCATTTCTAAATCTACTTCCAGCTTCCATCTTAGTGGACACATTCCTGAACCTTACTCTCTTCATTGCATTTCTGTGATAGTTTACCACAATGACCTTGGAGAGTCCATTCCTCACTCCTTCATTGGGTACATCATTGTTCCTATCTTCCACAGGCAGGAGAGTGAGTTACTAAGGTGCATTTCCAGAGGACTGGGTCAGCCTGGATTAGGTGTAGGAAGGAAGTGAGGCCATCGGGTGTGAGTCATCTTACAGGTGTCTCTAATGCTCTTGGAATTCCCTGGGCCTAAGAGAAATCCCAGTTCTGGTAGGTGGGTATGCTCCCTTTCTGAGAGGTCCAGTAACCGGTCTAGCTTCAAAGGCTGTTCTACCAGCCCCACTAGATTAGAACCAACAAAGATCCACATTGAGGGCCACTAAAACCACCTCAGGGGGGCAAATGGCAACATCACTTAAGATGTGGAATCACACGTGCTGGGTGCTTAGACATGAACCTTCTTCTGTATAGTATCCTGGTCTGACAAAATCTCCACGTGTTGGACATTCCAGAATAGGGAAAGAGGCCTCTCAGTCTGACAGGTTTTTGGTGACTGTGGCTGCTTTGCAATCCCAGCCTGCCTGCCTTCACAGGGACCATTACCTACCTCAAATCCTGACTCTTCCATTTGCTAGCGGTGTAACCTTCAACAAGTTACTTAACCATTTCTGTGCCTCTGTTTCCTCAACTGTCAGGCACAAATAACAGTGGAGCCTCATGGGGATTGTATGAAAATTAAATGAGTAACTATTTCCAATGCCCTCAGTACAGGACTTGGCTCTTTGTAGGGACTCAGTAAGTAGAAGCTTTTTTTTATTAACTCATCCAGTGTCTGCCTGAAAAGTCTTATTCTCTTCTCCATCAAAAGTCTATTTTTTCCTTTTTTCAACTTAAGGTATAACTTACGTGAAGTACGTAAATGTTAAGTATAAGGCTTGATGAGTTTTCTCCCCATTTTTCAAAGTTCCACCAACATTATTCTTCCTTACCACCAATACCCAATTCCTACCTAAGGAATCTGTTTTGAGGAACTTCAGTGCTTCATGCCCTCTCCCTGGGCACCAGCAGGAGGCAGTGTGGTATAGGGGAAAAGCCATGGTCAGCATGTTAAGGGCCAACAGGCTTCTCGTGGCGGGACAACTTCCTGGCTTGGGTAAGTAAGAAATTAACCTTTAGGAGCCTTGTTTTCTCCATCTGCTAAACAGGAACAGACTATCAAGTGGAAACTTTATAGGGTTGTAGTGAAGATGAAATGTGATAAGGCCTGTGAACAATGCCTGACATATGTCAATTAAATTAGCAAAATGTTAAAAATAATAATACCTAGTATCAGGGAGGGTGCTGTGAGACAGGCACTGCTTTCAGCTTGTGCTAGTGAGAGTATAAATTAGTATAACATCTCCAGAGAGCAACTCAGAAACAAAACTAAACAAACAGCAAGATCCATAAAAATTCAGTTTTTTAGAAATTTGTGCTATGGAAATTTAAGTACAAGGACTTTTATCACAGTGCTACTTATACAAAATATTAGAACTGAAGAGATCTGATAATAAAATTATTAAATAAGTCATGGTGTATTCATAGTAAGGAATTTTATTCTGGGATAAAAATTATGCCTCCCCTAAAAAATAAACAAGTCAGTAACTACATATCCAAAGATTACTTAATGCTCAAGATGTAATAAGAAAAGAAAAAGGATAAAAACATAAAATGTGACCACAAATTTATGGAAATAATAATCATATAAAAAGTTTTTGAGCATTTGCTATTTATGACTTATTATACTAGGTGCTTTAAATCTGTTATTTTATTTAATTTTCACCAAAATCCTACCAAAGAGGTATTATTGTGCCAATTTCACAGATGCACAAACTGAGGGTCCAGGAGGTTAGGTGACTTGCCCAAGATGTCATGATGAATACCTGTCTGAATCAAATTTTAGATCCAGATGTATTTGGTATTAACCACAATAGAATATACCTTCCAAAGTACTTGTACCTTGTAGCACTGCTGCCTTAGCCTAATATTGCAATAATCTGATGAGCATATAGTTTTATTTGTTGTAAATATCTTCCCTCATTCTGTGGTTTATCTATTAAATTCTTTATGGAGTTTATTTATGAACTGAAATGTGTAACTTTTAGTGTAATTGAATCTGTCATTCTTTTTCTTTTTATTGTGAGTGCTATTAGTGGCTTGTTTAATAAATCCCTTCCTATTCATAAATCATGAAGATATTTTCATAGATTATCTTCTAAAAAGCTGTAGTTTTTGCCTTTTGCATTTAAGTTTTTTATCTATCTGGATATGATGTTTGTGTTTAGCGTGAATTAGGGTCCAGTTTTATTATTTTCCCATCAGTATCCAGCTATCTCAGCACCATTTATTAAAAAGATCTCATATTCTCTGTGGTACTTCCCCTGTTGTTATATAAATTATGTGGCCATAGAAGTGTGTGTCTGTTTCTAGGTATACACATTTTTTCAAAATTATTTTGATGGAATGTGCAAGCAAAATATTCTGAGACCACTCTACTAGAAAATTGTGTGATCTTTATCTAGTTATTTAATTTCTCTGACTTCCCTGAACTTTTGGGATGATAAAAATGGAGTCATGCAGTAAAGTAGCTAGAAGCTCTGACATAGTAAGTCTCAGGGAGCAGTAGTAGTAGATGTCGTGTGTGTTTGTGTTCTGTTTTTTTCTGTTGTTATATTTTAAGTGCTATGGAGTACAGGAACTGCCAGAGGATGTGACACTGGGTGGGTCATGGATGACGGTGGAATCTGTCATCTCTTTTTATGATTGTGATCTGTTGGCTGTCCATGGCGCATTTCCCACATGTGTTTCATTTACTTTGTATTTTATCTGAATTACTAGAGTCCAGAGGGAAAGGACTGTGCTGTGCCTCACATGTTGGTTTGTGGCAACTCCCAGTAGCAGTTGATTACGGTGCAGGCTCCTTGTTGGACACATATATATGTCATGGAGGGCAGGGCTGGGTCTTTTTAAAATTCCTGCCACTGTAGTGCTGCAGGATTCCTGAGTTACACCCACACACTGCTCCCTCCCCAGACACCAGCCAACACACACATCAATAAATTCACCCACTTACCCCCAGCACCACACCACTCATGGGAGTGGCGAAACCCATACCACACCTTCTGTATAGTCTTGCCTCTCGGGGAGAAAGCATAGGGTCTTGCAGGCACAGTAGACACTCAATAAGCATCGAGTGAATAACAAATGAGTAACCACATTAAGATTAGGATTTAGGAGCACATTCCTATTTGCTGTGGTGTAGCAAGAAATGGGTAGATTATGTAGCCATTCCCAGTCCTGAGTGTGCATTGAAATCACAGGGGTGGGGGTGAGGTGCAGATCCCACCCCTCACTGAATTAGAACATAGAAGAGATGTGCAGAAAGGAGCTATTTTAAGTTAACTCTCTGGGAAATTCTGGTTTGGATGCCCAGTCATGTATGGGAGCACCTGGATCCATTCTTCCTCAGAAGTACCAATTTGGCAGTACTTATCAGAACTTAAAATGCACATGCCTTTGAACCTACACTTCTTCCAAGACTTTATCCTATATCCAAAAATATAAGCACAAAGGTATTCAGAGCAGCATTTTGAAACAGAGAAATATTTGAAACTAGGAAAATGTCTGTTCATTCATTAAACAAATTTTGTTGAGCAGTGCAGGCAAACCTCAGAGATATTATGGATTCAACTTCAGACCACTGCAATAAAGTGAGTATCACAATGAAGAAAGTTGTAATCTTTTTGCTGGTGAAGGGTCTTCTTTCAGTTTGTAAAAAATGCAAACTACTCTGAAGTAGAATAAAGCCAAGTGCCATAAAACAAGATATGCCTGTATTCTCATTACCAGAAACAGCAGTGACTAACAACAACAAAAATAATAAATTCCTATTTTTATATAGATTTACATTTTAGTCCATCAAAAGACTGAATGAATAATTTTTTATATACCCAAGCAATGCAATAGTATTCCACAGCATCAAAAGGAACAAGATTTGTAAATACATACTGCTTTGGAAAGATGTTCAAGATATATTTCTAAAAAAAAAAAAAAAAAAAAAAAAAAAAAAAGCAGGAAGCTTTTGAATGTATTATATTACCTATAAAAAATCAATAAAATAAAATAAAGGAAAAAGAAAAACAAATTATAAAGCAGTGCCTATAGCAATGTCGTATTTATGTATAAAACATACACAAACATTATACATAGGTATATATGAGGTCAGACAATTAATTTCGTGAATTCATCCTAGAGAAAATGCTACATAAGTCATTGCTGAGTGTCACTACATTACCTTCGAAGTACTCCCCTTGGGAAGCTGTTTTAGCTTCCCCTTGGGAAGCTGATGCCAGTGCCTAGGCCACCCTTCAGAGCAGTTTTAGAACTCTTTCTGGAGTGGCCATCAGAGCTGACATTGTCCCCCAATCTGACAATCTGACAACTAAGTTCACGAATTTGCCACCATGCACTTACATTGGCAGCACTGTACAAACAATTGGATAAGGTGTCATAACCTTGTCAAGGTGATCACAGTGATATTCAGCAATGAGGTATGTAGCACATTTTCTAGGATGAGTTTGTGAAATTTATATACATAAATAGAAAAAAGTGTGGAAGAATGTTAAAAAAATTAATAGTTTTCATTGGGAAATATGATTTAAGGGGGGAAATTTTGCTTTTCTCTTTATTCCCTTTCATACTATTTAAACTTTTTAACTTAAGGAAATATTACTTTTATAATTTTTTTGACTGTTAAAGTTCCATAGAACCTTGAGAGCCTGTGAGATTTCATATTTCCAACAAGGGGCTGCAGTGATTCTCAGATACTTCTGACATTAGCAAAGCTGTGGCTTAGTGTCCGCAGATTTGCAACTCCAGACCCAAACACTGTACTTGGATCACCAGCTTACAAAGGAAACAAAGAGCAATACCACAGAGAGCTTAAAATGCTGTGGAAATTGTGACAAAACATTTCCTCTGTGCCTCTTTCTTTATTAACATCTGTGCATGAGTCTAAACTGCTTTTTACTTCTCTGGAGCTCACAGTTTTTTTTATTCATTAAAATCATACCGATTGACAAGATAATCTTAAAAGATCTTTTCCCAGCTGTAAAATACTATGGCTTTAACAATCTAAATCAGCATCAGGAAGAAACAAGCTTCAGTGCCCTCTGAAATTAATTGGCCTATCAAAGAATCTGCTTTACAACCCTTAGCTGATCAGGATGAATTATTACCCGTTTATCTTTAGTGTAGATCAAAGAATACTTTTTTGGGAGGGAGAGAGAAGGATGTTGGTATTTATTCAATTTGCTGATGGAGGAAAAGGAGAATTCTCCCACTCTATAAATGTTTAGCATGTGTGTAAAAGCCATAGATCTGGTGTTTAGAAATTACACACAGGCTTACGAAAGAATCTTTACTGGGTTGGCCAAATTAAACAGCAGGCAGTTGTAGAGAAATAAACACAAGTTAACTTTTAACCACAAGTCTCTGTTCTTGCTGTTTGGTCTTTTTAAATAGGAGGGGCCTGCGAGGTTCAGCAAGCTGCTGGCTACTCTAGTGAGACCATGGCCTCCTCTGAGAACTCACCCACCTACTACTTTTATAAATTATATATTTAGTATACATATTTAAGCATTTAATATTTATATAGTTAAGCATCTGAATCATAAATTATTCCAGCTACTTCATGCCCTAACAGCAGTTCTCTTTTTACAGATAATCCTTTATAAATTGTAAATTTTATATTTTTCTTTTAACATTGGCACAGGGTTACATAGTTAATAAGTGGCTGAAGCAGGATTCAAACCTGTGACTGGCTTCAAATCATCACACTTCATCTACTTGCTATTTGGAAGAGCTTAAATATCTGCAAGAGTAGCTGGGGATGAGTATATGATACAGTGAATGATTGTGGTGTCACAAAGCTCTGTCCAGCTCACATGTATTAAGACTCACTATGTGCTAGGCTCTGTCAGGTGCTGGCATAAGGTGTCAGAAAATGAAGTAGACTCTATAATATGTCATTTGTATTTACACTTTAAGAAACTTCTAGGTTTTGGAGGAGTGAAGAGCCAAGAAATAAGCAAACATAACATGTGAAAAATAAGAGGGAAACATAAGTAAGGAAGAAGAAATCAAGGCCACATAATAGGATAGTTATATCCATGGAGTGTGGAGTCCAGTTCTTAGCTGAGGGACCACTACGCCTCAGTTTCCTCATCTATAAAATGGTGGTAGCCTCTAGTATAGGTAATTGCTGTGAGGGTTAAATGATTTAATGCATTATTAAATTTCTTAGCACTGAACCTGGCAGATGGAAACACTTGTTAAAATGTTAGTTAATAATATTGTTTGATAAAGCGTAAGCAAAATCAGAAACATTCATATGAGGTCTGATAATGAAGTTCTCAAACTTGCCACCGTACACTTACCTTGGCAGCACTGTACAAACAGTTTGGTAAGGTTTCATAACCTCGGTATATTTGTGTCTCACAGCTGTATTTGTGTCGACATGTGGCAGTGTTTTGCTGAACGGCATTCATTGTTGTTGCACGTTTTTGTTTGCCGTTGTGAGAATGTCAGAGCTTGAATCAGAACAATGAACAAACACTAAATTTCTTGTTAAACTTGGCAAGAGCAGAAGTAAAATCGGGGACATGTTAGTCCAAGTTTATGAGGATAATGCCATGAAGAAAATAGCAGTGTACAAATGGATTAAATATTTTTCTGAAGGGAGAGAAAGCATCACTGATGAAGGAAGTTTCAGGGCTTGAGCAGAACTGATGAAAACATTGCAAAAATTCATTGAATTGTGCATCAAAATTGTCAGCTGACTGAGGTGCATAGCAGACCAAATAAACATTAATAGAAAAACAGTTAGGAAAGTCTTAACTGAAAATCTTGTCATGCGAAAGGTGTGAGCAAAAATGGTCCTGAAGGAGCTCACTGATGAACAAAAGCAATGGAGAGGTGAAGTTTGCCAAGACCTATTGGAGAGGCAAGATGAAGTTTTGGGCCATGTTATTGCGGGTGATGACACATGGGTGTACCAATACGATCTTGAAACAACACATCAACTTGCACAATTCTCCACAACCAAAGAAGTTCCATCAGTCCAAATCAAGAGTCAAAACGATTTTGCTAACCTTTCTTTGATACCAGAGGGATTGTTTATTATAAATTTGTACCAACTGGACAAACAGTCAACCAAGTTTACTATTTGGAAGTGCTTGAGAAGGCTGTGTGAAAACGTTAGACAAAAATGATCTGAATTTTTCGCCAACAACTCATGGCTCTTGCATCACAACAATGCACCAGCTCACACAGCACGGTCTGTGAGGGAGTTTTTATCCAGTAAACAAAACGCTGTATTAGAACACCCTCCCTACTCACCCAATCTGGCCCCCAAAGACTTTTTTCTTTACCTGAAGATAAAGAAAATATTGAAAGGAAGACAATTTGATGACATTCAGGACCTCAAGGGTAATACAATGAGAACTCTGATGACCATTCCCGAAAGAGTTCCAAATTTGCTTTGAAGGGAGGACTGGGCACTGGTGTCAGTGTACAGCTTCCCAAGGGGCGTACTTCAAAGGTAACCGTAGTGATATTCAGCAGTGAGATATATAGCACTTTTTCTAGGATGAGTTCGTGAAATTGTCAGACCTTGCACAATCACATTTCTGGGATGTTGATGCCCCTTTTTCAAATTATTCTGAATCTACCAGCACTAAAGACCCATTTCCTTGAGATTTATTCCTTTCCCTGATGTAGTTACCTTTTGATCCTACTAGAATGTCTCCAGGAAAGAATGATGGGCAAAGGGGCCCCGGCACAGGGGAGGGGAGCTAAAGTAGGGAATAGACCTCATGACAGGCAAATCAAGAGAATCAACCTGGAGTGTTTGTTAGAAAATTTCTAGGACCCATTCCCTGAGATTTTCATTCAGCTCCAAATGGAATTTCAATACCTTCTTCACTAGTATTTTAACTTGACTATAGTCATAGGAGGGGTTTCGTGTGATTTTATTCTGCAGTCAGTTCCCTTCCCAACCAGCTTATTTATTGTTTTTCCCCAAACACTGACTCACCTCTTTCATCCTCAGTCAAGGACATTGCTTTGATATGCTACAGTGGCCACCGAGTCTTGGCATGCGGGCATGTGAGAGGTCTTTCATCTGAAACCCTCCGCCTTCTGACAGCCACATATAAGCTAACACTTCTCTCCTCTAAAAACCAACCCCAAACTCATCTTCTCCTGGGAGCCTTCCCTGCTGAGTTCCTCACTGCAGATGGCAAAAGGGTTATTGGAATGTAACCAAGGAAGTGGCTTAACATCTTTGTTGTGTGTGTAAGTTCTGGTTCTTCCTATCGGGGGCAGCATGGATTTGTGGAGAGAGCAGGGACTCTGGAGTCTGGCCTGAATTCCTACAGCAGCACCACTCCTGAGTTCTCAAATTAATTCTGGCTGTCCTTTGTCACCTTGGGACTGCTGCTTTATTCTTGTGGGTTGTCGTCTTCCATCCTGGCTTCTCCAGGCCACTGTCCCTTCCCCACTTCACTTCTCTCCAAGACTAGGCAGAGGACCCTCTTTTAATTTCCCAGAGCACAACTAAGACCCTACCGTAGTGTGTCCCACCATTTAGTATAGCGTCTTCATCTGTCAAATGGGGATAACTATAGGCCCTTTCTGGCCTAATTCTTGTGAGAATGAAATGAGATCAGGCATGTTTATGGAACTTGGCCATCTGGCAAGTCGTGGCAGATACCTTAGACTGGTTTGTTCAAAATCCATCCCAACCTTTTTCTAGCTTGCTTCCTGGACCACAGAGACTGGAAAGCTAACACTACATTTCTCAAGCTCCCTGGCATCTACATGCTGTTGGTGATTTGGATTCCATTTGTGCGGGGCTTGTAGAACTGTGAGTGCTGGGGAGCAGGGAGCAGGTGTGAAGCACCCATTTTGCTGGTGCAGATTATGGCAAAGGCAACGTGATTTGGAGCCAGCAGCTGTGGTGACAGCTTAGCAGTTCTGAAGTTTCTGGATGGTGGCAGACACTGTGGCTTGCCTGTCAACCTGTTCCACAGTGTAATTTTAGAAGTGTAATTTCATTCCTGGCTGTTTAACCAAGAGTCTATTTCTTAACTCTCCTAATGATTCCTTGAGCTATCCATACCCTTTAGTAAATCCCTTCATACTTAAATTAGCAAGAGAGGAATCTGTTGTCTGCAACAAAGAAAATTGACCAATACATAAAGGATCGATAAGTGTGAGCTGTCATTATTAACATTCTTTTAAAACTTTATTTAAGGCTTGGTAATAAAGGAAGTGATTACATTTCAGGAAAGAAAATTTAAAACTAGCTGCTAGATAAGATCACGTAAAACAGAGGGTTCTCTGGTGGAGTAGTGGCTAGGCTTTGGCGCTCTCACCACCGTGGACTGGGTTCGATTCCCGCTCAGGGAACCAACCAAAAAAAGCATAACATGGTCTCATAGGGCTTTATTTTGTGATTCCCTGGCTCAAACTGACCCCAGGCTGTGGCACCGAGAGCGTCGAAGCCCAGCCACTACACCACCAGGGAACACCTAGAGCTTTCCTTAATAATGGAAATATTTTATATTTGCACCCAATACGGTAGCCACTTGTGATATGTGGCTATCGAATACTTGAAATGAAGCTGTTATGACTAAGGAACTGAATTTTTAATTTGATTTAATTTTAATTCACTTACATTGAAAATTAAATAATTACATGCAGTTGGTGGCTACTGTGTTGGACAGGACAGTTCTCAAGTGTCTCAGCCTTACTTACCTAACTTCCACAAGTGTCTTCATTCTAGGATTGCATATTGACTTTTTATTTGCATAGCCCAAAGGTTCGCTGAAGTGTTTTTGCTAAAATGCAATCTGTCTCAAAAGACAAATCTCACACTTCACTTAGAGAAAGAAAACCATTTTTTGTATTAAATATATAATGAAGGCTGTCCAGAATAAATCCAGCCATAAACGGCTCTAATTTTCATAGTATATGACTGGGTACTTCCCACATAGCCCTTGTATATATATATATATTTCCCATCATTTCTAGGTATTGCGGTTCCAAAAGTATTGGTGTCTTATATCAGTTGGACAAGTAGTTCTCATACTTCGCTGCATATTAGAATCACTATAATAAGGTAATTTATTGTCAGCCATACTCCAGACCAATCAAATTAGCATTGTGAGAAATGGTTAGAGGGAACAAAAACTACCTGTAATTTTTTCAAAAAAGAAGAATGTATGCCTATATTAAGTAATAATTAAAAGTTAATAAAAATATAAGAAAAATAATGGTAGGATTTTAAAAAGAGTAATTTATTGTGAGATAAGTTAAATAATTATAAACTTGTTATTCAAAGCCAAACTTTTCTTTTTTTCCATTTTGGTTGACTAGAGGCGACAAGGAGACTTCTAGTAATCCAATAACTCTGGGAAGCTTCTGGAATATAAACATTAACAAAGAGTGCAGACTTTTTAGTTAGGCTTCTCTTCCATATTGCCACTTCAGAAGCTCTGTGAACAAATCCAAATAATAAGCCATAAATGTTTTATAGATCTTCCTTCCCATGCAACCAAACAAATGGACAGCCCAGAGGAAGCTGGGGGGAAAAAAAACAACAAGAGGTGTCCAAGTTCAGTGTCAGATGGCCTCTTTATTATGTTCCCCATCCCTCCACTTCCCTACACACAGATGTTCCCTGTGAATGAACTTGGCTCTATGTGATTCATACCAGAATGGGATGGTCCCAAAAAGTTTGAAGAGAGGAACTCACATTTCCTGAAATGATTTTTCTCTTGACATTAATTCAAATTTAGGAAGGAGCTGCCTAAGTCTTTTATAAATACCTGTGAAACATATGTGACTCAAGATTGATTTTATTTCCTCTTCTTCACTCGGCACCTCTTTTATCTTTACCAGAGTGAGGCTATGGCTCCAGTTCATGACTGCAGTGAGTGACAGCTGGGAGCTACCCTTTCTCCTGCCCTGATTAAAAGATGGCAGGGCGTTTCCCACAACTTGAGGGCCCAGGTGCTTGGAAATACTGCCAAATACTTCTCCCAACCTAAAAAAAAAAAATACATAGTCATGTCCATTAATTCTGCCTGAGGTAACACATCCAATAATTTAAAAATTCAGAAGCTACAAAGAGGATAAAGTGACATTTGGCCTTCTGTTTATGTCCCCTAGCTTCCCAATTCCTTTCCCCAGGACTACCAGTTTCTGGTGTATCTTCTCTGAGATATTTTTTGCATATCTAAGAGAACACATTTATGTTTTCTTCCCCCTTTTATTTGCACACTGTACAAATGTATTTTTCATTTGTTTGATTTTTCTCTCATGCCAACCACTGGAATCGTAGTGCCTCGAGGTAGGGAATTTTATTTTGTGTCATGTTGTATCCTCTGTATGCAGAGTGGTGCCTGGCACACTGTAGTTGCCCCATAAATATCTGTCGAATTCGCAAATGAACACACACTGTTCTGCATCTTGCTTTATTCACTTTGGAAATCATCTCATTTCAGTACATAAAGATCCTCTTCATTCTTTTCTTGTCTGTATAGCATTCCATTGTCTGGATTCACTGTGGTTTATTTAATCAGATCCCTACTGATGGATATTAGTTTGGTTCTAATCCTTGGCTGTGAAAAATAATCCAGCCATTCTTATCCTTGTACAAACATGTAAGAGAAACTCCTAAATGCAAAATAGCTGGGTCAAAGGGTAAGGCATGCAGTACATTTTGCCAACCTCATTTTAATCAAAGCACCTTGCCATGTCTAAACAGTATTACTGTGGTTTGTGGCAGTTGCCTTAAACCCAGTCTAGGGAAATCTATCATTAATGAGATTGTTCTGGTTAGGCCTGAATTTACTCCCTCTACTTATTCCCACAAATCCAATAGAAAACACCACACAGGTTGGAGCTGTTGGAAGAACACAGAAGAATCTCAAAAACATAATATGGAAGGAAAGAAGTGCACACAAAAAGGTGCACACTGTGTGATTCCATTTATGTGCTGCTAAATCAAGAACAAATAAGATGGATCTGTAGTTGTAGGAATCAGAACAGCAGCTGCCTGAGGTTGGGGGCCACTGAGTGGAAAGGGGAACCTACTGAAGAGATGAAAAAGTTTCCACTATCTTGATTTGCATGGTGGGAACACAGGTATTTGCAGTTGTTGAAACTCACTGATCTGCACACTGAAATGTAGACATTTTATTTTATGTAAAATATACCTTAGTTTTAAAAACTTGAAAGGAGTAGGCTGTGGCGGGGCATAATGTGTTATCTGCTGCGTCCAGTCACAGTGGCCTTTTTTCAATCCCTCAGACACACCATGCTTTTATTCACTGTGCATCAAACTACATAGAGCATACGCAATGGCTGGAATGGTACTCATAATGCTACAACCTGTATAAATTACTTGGCAAAACTCAACTATAAGAAATTGTACATTTCTCAGTTTTGGGAGACTCAAACTTAAATACAGCCCTCTCTCTACCTTTGTAGGTGGTGGGGGTGGGGGTGATACAATTGCAGTCATTTTTGGCCACTTACTTGACCTCCTGAGGTTAGGGAAGTGTCTGGGCTTAGGGAATCCAGAAAAAATTGAGAGGAGCCTTTGGCTCCCACGGTGTCACTGAGATGCTCGTGGTTCTGTGCGGATTACTTAAAGGTGAAAGGCTCAGATTCAGTGTCAAGCTCAAGTCCTAAGACCTAAGAGGTGCTTAGCCCCCACTCTTCCTGGGGCCACCAGCCACTCTTATTCTGCCACCTTCGGGGGCTTTCCGTGGGATTGGGGTGGGAGTCTCAGGTATTCTGGATCGTGCTCTCCCTCCATCTGCCCAGTGGTTGTGCACTGTGGAAGGCAGGTGGGAGAGGGCTAGAGACTCGTGTGAAGGCCCCAGGTTGGACTCAGCCTTAGCTTCTATTAAATAGCAAATGGGAAAACTGGGAAAGGAGAAAGAAAGGTATTTTTTCCAAGCTTCTAAGAGTTTTACGAACAATTAGAGTAATTAAAAGTTCTCAGAAGTAGCCGACGGTGCCCTTTTCACCGAGGGAATGTGGGCCAAGCATGATATATTAAAAGAGAAGGAGCTGCTCTATTGAAGTTAAAAATAATCTTCTGTCACATGGCTAATTTGTTGGAATGCAGCAATTAAAGGGCTGTGAGCAGAGGGAGAGCTGGAAGCAGCTGGGGAGCTCACAGGCGGAGTGCGTGCCCTGGGGACTGTGTTTGCAGAGAGAAAACAGTGTCACAGCTGACTTCGGGCACCTTATCAGAAAACCCACAAAAGGGGCAGGAAGAAGGAAAAGTGGGGTCAATTAGAACGATGACCTTTGGGCTTATCAGAGAGTGAAAGGATGGGCCAGGACTTGTCACCTGTGCTCCCGGGATGCTGATTCACTCAGCAAGGATGAAGGCCTTCCAGTTCCCCCTGCACTTTGAAAATCATGCCTTTGAATCCATTTCAAAGGAACACATAACCCGAAGGAGGCCTTTGATCCTACATCCATGGGAAAACCAACCTATATGCTCTTGAGGGGAAACTCTCAAGACAGGAATACAAATCCTAGTTTGGTGAGTTGAGGATTTTTTTCAGTTGAAATTTTGATAAACATTTTTGGAAATTTTTGAGTTGAAAGAGTTTTTTTTTTTTTTAAGTTATCTAGTATAACATCTAAAATTTTCAGGTGAGGCAACAAGTTCAGAGAGGCTGATTTGCTCAAGATTATTCAACCAGGAAGTGACAGAAGCTAGATTCTAATGCAGGTCTGTACATGAAGAGAAGGACATGGTGGTTAGGAATCACAGGATCCAGACTGCCATGATCATGGAATCCTGGCTCTATGAACTGTAGAAATCTCTCACCAAGTTCCTAACCCCTCTCAGACTCAGTTTTACATCCATAAAATGGGAATAACAATAGTACCCACCACCTAGAATTGTTATAATGCGTCCAAAGTGTTTAGTATAACATCTAGCCTAGAATAAATGATTTTAAAATGTTAGCTGTCATTATTCCATAGCTTTTTCTATACCACCCTGCATCCAATTCCTGGTGTTTTGCAGGTTAACTTGCCCACACATCATCTTTGATTTGGGTGAGGTTGTCTTTCTCTCCTTTCCACATCCAACTCTCACTCCTATATAAACAGAAAGAGGACTAGTCACTTCCTCCTAGCATTTCCTGGAATCTAACACACACATGTTACTTGTTTTCTTTCAAGCTACATGCCTTCCAGCCTTTGCTTTCAGTATGGTTTCCAACTTGCTGGCAAGCAGAAATGGTGGGCGCCAACATGAAAAAGCTATTGCTGCCCCAAACAGTAGCCAGCTCTATCTGAATCTTTTAGAATACTTGATCAATTTTCAAATTAATAATAGCCACCACTAACAGAAGGGTCTTTGAACATCCAGTGGAGGTTTGGGCTTCATAGTCTGAGCTGCCCTGAAAGTGGAGGCCAAGTTCTGTGAATGAGCATAAGTTGCAAAGAACAGAAACCTACCTCACACTAGCTTGAGAAAATATAAAAAGCAAATTTAGTGGCTCATGTAACCGTAAGACTAGATTTCATTGTGGCTAGGGTTCAACAATGTCCTCAGGGTACCTTTCCGCTTTGTTGGGCTCCACTCTTTAGACTCTTTGCATTTGGCAGACGAAAGAGCTTTGGAGAACCCCAAGCTTTACTTTTTTCCAATTTAGTATTCTTTGCATAAAGAAGCAGTCTTTCCTTGCTCCCTTAGTTCTCTCTCCCTCACTGGCTGTCTTAAATCAAGTATCTATTTCTGAAACAATGGGGCCAGGGAAATGAGCTTCTCTAATACGATAGATTAAATCACATGGCCCACCTGCAAGCAAGTGGAGATGGTACACATTGATCGGCAGCCCCTCTCTTCACAAAGAGGAATAGTTCCTCTGAGGAAGATGCGGGTACTGAGACCAGAACAAAGGGAAAGGCAGGCAGATACAAACCATTAATACTAAAGTACAGACTTATATGCACTTTTCTGAGGTAGTGGTTTATAGCTTGTTTAATACTCTCCAGGTGTTCTTTCATCCAAGAACTACTAAGAACTTTTGGAGAGGAAGACGCTTTCTCCCCACTCCAGATATTTCCTTCCTGTATCAGGTCATCAATTAATGTTCAGGCTCCAGGCTCCTCTTTGTGCCTTTCATCTTCTGCACTTCAGAAGGGAGAGCATCAGGAGAAATTGGGCATGAGTTTCCCAGTGTCTTCCTTTTTCTGGTCTTGTAGGATCAAGATCCTGGCAGGAGGACAAAGTCTCTCCTTCCACATGGGTGGGTACCCTGGTCCGCTGCTGCCTGAGACTGGTGGGAAAGTCTGTTCAATTAGGATACAAGGAAGCCTGTTGAGCACGTGATCTCAGCCACATTCCCTAACGTATACACACGTATCAGAAGACAATCCATCTCCTGACTACCCAGACCTATTTGGTTCAGGGCCTGAGTAGGAGGAGGCATGCTGTTTACTGGGTCTCTTCTCAAAAGTCAACAAGAACCACCAACGTAGAACGTCAGGAACCCATAGATTCATCCTCTCACTTCCCCCTTCCTGGCTGGGTCCCCTGTGAGAGGAGCTGGTCACCTCAGGAATCCACAGGGATGGTGGAGTGCGCCAGCAACAGGCTCAGAAGGAGGGAACAAAAAGGACGAAAGGCGAGAAAGCTGGATTTACCAGAGCGGGTGAGAGGAACTGGGGTTATTTCACGTGGAGGGGAGAAGAAAACCATGGAGGGCCGATTTTACAGTGGCCTTCACCAGCACCGTGCCGAGGGGCTGGCATCACTGGTATTTTTCCACAGCCTCACACTGACCCAGATCATAGTCGCGTCGGTCCCTCACCTCTCTTGTGGCCTTCTATGCCCACCTCTAGGAAAATAAATTGTTCCACTACCACAGAGAGGTGCAGAAGGTTGGGGCATACGAACCAACTTAAATAAAATAACAGTTTATTATTATTTCTTTTTTAATTACAAAATTAATACAATCTGTAAAAGGAGCTAAGAAGATATACAAAAGTATAAAGATGAAAACTGAAATCAACTCCAAGCCCTCACCCTGAGAGAGCCATTAGCGTTTTGGTCTATTATTGTGCATTTTCTACACATATGAGTATTTTAAGTTTTATGATTTATTTATTTTTGAATTTTATAAAAATACAAGGTCGGAATTAATTTCATGAACTCATTCTAGAAAAATTACTACATACCTCACTGCTGAATATCACTGTGCTCACTACTGGGTTGTTTGTACAGTGCTGCCAACGTAAGCTCACTGTGGCAAGTTTGTGAACTTAATTGTCAGATTTTGGGGACAACAGCTCTGATGGCCATTCCAGAAAAAGAGTTCCAAAACTGCTTTGAAGGGTGGACTAGGCTCTGGCATCAGTGCATAGCTTCCCAAGGGGAGTGCTCTGAAGGTGACCACAGTGATATTCAGCAATGAGGTATGTAGCACCTTTTCTAGGATAAGTTCATGAAATTAATTGTCTAAACTTGTATTTCAAATAAAATAGCAGTGTGTAGCATAAATGATGAAAATAGTATATTCTGTGATTTCTCTTAATATTATGACCTACATGTACTATTAAATTGAATATTTTTTATTGTTACCACTTCCTTCTTTCTCTCCTGTCCTTAGGAACGGTTGACATTAATGGCACTCATTTGAGAGGAAAGTTCTGGTATAATGACCTCTATTTTAGAGATGAGGTTCTCAGACTTACCACGTCCAACTACTGCCAGGGTCCCTGGGGCAGGAATAATTCCATAACAAAATAGACAACTTTGTTAGGAGTAGTGGGTAGAAGTAGCTTCCATAAGCCAGGTTTCCTGGCCTTCTTTCTCTATCAGAAATACCCACCACATTACCCTTAGCCACATTGGCCTCCTAGCTCCCAGATTTTGATTCTGGGAACATATAGCTTCAAGTCAACAAAGAGTCAAGGGAAAGTTCTTTATCAGCAGGAGAATTATTTTATTCAATGTGTTTCCTTACATGAATTGGGACAATAAGGAGAAAGAATGAGAAGAAATAAAAGGCCAGTTATTCAGGCCACTTTTAATGAATCACCCCCACAGTGTCATTACCCATCCCCAGTCAGGAAAAGCTTGAGTTTTTCCATGCCAAGAAAAACAGAGGGCAGGAAGAAACAAATTACGACCTTGTTTGTGTTTTGTGTCTTAACTATTTGATTTATAGACCTTGATCCAGTGATTATGGATGAAAGAAAATATCTCAGTGTCCCAAACCTAACCTGAACTTAACCTAGGGTGGGTCTCACATCCATACTCAAAGTTAGCACGAAGTTAAAATGCTTTAAGAATAAAGTTTCAGGGTTAGGGGCTGCCTGTAGGCATTCTCAGCCCAGAGGCAAGGCCAAATTCCTTTCCCACACTCCAATTTCAAAAAAACTCTGTTTAGAAACTGTTTAGAACTTAACCCCTATTTCCTCATTCCAGAAGCTGAGCATTTATCTATTAACAGAAAGTTATTAAGCACCTACTGTGTGCCAAGCACCATGTCAGATACTGGAGATAGAATAGTGCATATACAGATCAATCAACACAGAATTCAGAAAAATGTCATATAGCTATGAGTATTATGGAAAGAAAGAAAACAAAATGTTGTGTTAGAGACACTGGGTAACCCCACCTAAGATGAAATGGCTCACCGAGGTCGCACTAAAGGGTTGACATTTGGAGTTCCCTGATGGTGTAGTGGCTTAAGGCTTAGGCGCTGGCGCTGTCAGCACTGCGGCCTGGGTTCGATTCCCAGTCAGGTAGCTACCCACATACCAAAAAGCAAAAAAAAAAACAAAAACAAAAACAAGGGTTGACATTTAATCTGAGATTAGAACGATAAAATCTTACTTTTATTTATTTATTTTTTTTGGTATGTGGATAGTTCCCTGGCCAGGAATCGAACCCAGGCCGCAGCACTGACAGCACCAGCAACAAAGCCTTAAGCCACTACACCACCAGGGAACTTCAAGAATGATAAAATCTGAATGTGAAATTGGGGTCAGAGACCATTCCAGGCAGAGGGAATATCCCCTAAGGTAGCTAGCTTATGCTTGGCATGTAGAAATCAAGCTTCCTCCATTTAAAAGAAATTCTTGGCTATTAGGATTATTTTTTAAGAGTTGATTTAGATAGAAGATTGATAATTCCTTTATTACTCTTAACTATAGAAATCAGTGTTAGACCTCACGTAAAAGAAGAGAGATGAAAGTCAAAACTACAGTGTGATACAATTTTTTAAACTTTCAGATTGGTATAATTAAAAACCTTTGACAACACACTATGTGTGGGTCTGCAAGGAAACCAGCATTCACATGCATCAGCAGTGAGAAAATAAATTGGTACAATTCTAACACTACAAACTTTTGATTTAAAAGTCCCATTTCTTCTTCTTCTTCCCCCTGCCCAACATGAACAGGTTTTATTTATCACCATCCAAAGTTTGAATTTTAAACAGATTCTTGGGGTGGGGGCTCATATCCATCAGCCTGTTCAACTTTAGCACCTGTCTCATCCAGTAGCATTTCCAGAACTACTACCTTCACCGTGATGTTCCATGAGTTTTCCCAATTCAAACTTGCGGCTTCTTCAGCCTTTTGACTTTTCCAACAAAGACATCATGGAGTGGATAAATAGATTGGCAGGTCTTTTCTGTGTCTTTTCCAATGCTGTCTGGAATCAGTTTATTGACCACTTCTTTCAAGTCATTTGTCTGCACTTCTCGGGTCATGCTTTCATCATCTGGATTCGGCGGACCTGTTGATGCTGAGCATAAGAGGTCTTTCAAATCTGAGTGTGTGTGTGTGTGTGTGTGTGTGTGTGTGTGTGTACTGAAGTAAAACCAATGCAGAATAGACAAAGCAAAATAATCATCGGTAGTCTTAACATCAACATGAGCTTCAATCATGGTCTGCCACTTTTTGACCACGAAGCACATTTTGTCACGTGTAAGATCCATGCCGTAGAAATGAGTCAGGCAGTTTTTGCCCTGAACATCCTCAGTAATTAGTTTGAATTTTCTAAATGCAACTTCATCATTCTGCAGATCAGCTAGGCTCACTTCAAAAACATGACCCTTGAGACCATCAGATGCAACTTTGGTTATTTGAGTTCTCGTGACTAGCGTTTTCCCAATATTTCTTATGTTGAACATCATACCAATCTTGCTTAGAAAATGGGTCAACCACTTTCTTCTTGGCTTCCTTCTTGCTGCCTTTTGTAAGGCTCTTGTTCTTGCCGACTGCCATGGGCTGCTCAGACAGCCAAAAGCGTCCATTTCTTCTTGTACCTGTGTATAATGATGTAAGATTAAGGTTACTAATGACCACATTGTAATTCCAAAAGCCTGGAAACCCAAATCGCCATTAAGAGACCAGTGAAATGATGATACATTCACACCAAACTGAATACTAAACAATGGAAAACTATGCAGCTGTAAAAATAAATGTCTGTTTTTTACTATTGAAACTTTTCTTAAGATGTCATTAAGTTAAAAAAGCCAAGATACAGAACTGTGTATTGTTTGCTACCTTTTATATAAAAGTGAGTAAAACCAACATAAATATTTATATTTACTTGCATTTGCATAGAGAAACTCAGGAAAGATACATAAAAAAACATATAAAGTGATTATCTGGGGTGGGTGAGTGAAAGGGGATGGAAAGTGGGTGGAAAAGGTTGGTAAGAAACTTTTTATTGAGCTGTTTATTTTTTTTTTCTTAGTTTTGAATGATGTGAATGTATTAAAGACTTAAAAAATTGTCCCCTCTACCACCCCTTACTTTAATGTATTAATTTATCACTTAATCCATAGCCATTGTTTACTCCTCTAGACACACACCTAAGGAAGTTTCTACTTAAATAAATGTGGGTGATGCTTAATAAAAGTACATTAATGCCAATAAATTATATCTAGTAAAGATTTTTTTAAAGTAAAGATTATTTTAAAAATACATTAGAGATTAATATAATCACAAAGGAGATTTCTATGCCTTGTTACTCGTCCTCAACAGACTAGACCAGGGCTGGGCAAGACGTTGTTGATCCACCAGTGAGCTGCCAAGTAATTTGGGGGTGACAGCCTGAATAATAAAATGAATAGCTAGTGGACTGTGACATTTGGGGAAGTAGCCCTTGCCCTGAAAATGTCTGCCCAGGCCTGGGCTAGACTAAGGCCACTGACGAAAGGCAATTGGAGCATTCTGAAGGCAAAGACAGCCTAAAAGCTTATGGAAACACTATGATTTTTCAATGTGGCCTTTTGCCCCATAGATTGCAGTAAAAACAGTGACATTATCTGGTCTGTGTGCTAGATTACCTTCATCAAAAAGAACTCCTTTCAGATGTAAAGTACAGCATAGAGAATATAGTCAATAATGTTGTGACAACTATGTATAATGCCAGGTGGATACTAGACTATTCAGGGGGATCACTGCATAAATTATATAAATGTCTAACCAGTATGCTGTACACCTGAAACTAATATAAAATAATATTGAATGTCAACTGTAACTGAAAAAAGTAAGTAAAAAGAGAACCCCCTACTATAAAGAACTTCAAAATTTTAATGTCTTTCACATCCATTCTTCCATTGGCACCATATCTGGGATGTATTATAGCCTTTTTATGTTTTAAATCCCTCTCCTTCCCCCACTCTATGCCCTTCCCCTAACCACTAATTTAGACTTCTGACACTATATCCAAATTTGTCTGTTTTTTCTTCAACAGCCTTATCTGAGATATAACTCACATACCATATAATTCAACTATTGAAAGTGTACGATTCAATGTCTTTTAGTATAGTCACAGGGTTGTGCAGTCATTGTTGCAATCTATTTTTTTTCTGTTTTGTTTGTTCATCTATTCTGTTCTTTAGATTCTACATGTGATATTTGTCTTTTCCTGTCTGACTTATTTCACTTAGCATAATACCCCCTAGGTCCATCCATGTTGTCGTAGTTGCAATCTAATTTTAGAATATTATCACCCCAACAAAAAGAAACCTCATACCAATTATTAGTCACTCCCCATCTTCCTCAATGCTTTTAAGCCCTGTGCAACCACTAAATCTTTCTGTCTCCATAGAAGTGCCTCTTCCTGAAATTCCACATAAATGGAATCACGTGTAGTCTGTTGTGACAGACTTCTTTCACTTGGCATGATGTTTTTTGCAAAGTACATCTATGTTTTAGCATGCTATTTTTACTGCAGAATAATATTTCATTGTAAGGACACACCACACTTTATTTATCCATTCATCACTTGGGGGACATTTGAGATGTTTCTACTTTTTGACTATTGTGAATAATACTGCTATGAATATTTGTGGACACATATCCATTTTTCTTGGGTGTATAAGCAGGATAGGGATTGCCAAGTCATATATTAACTCTGTGTGGAACTACCAAACTGTTTTGCACAGTGAATGCTCCATTTTAGGTTCACAGTAGCAATATACGAATGTACCATTGTTTGTTTTCTATTGTGACCATCATAGTGAGTATGAAGTAGAATCTCACTGTGGTTTTGAGTTTTGAGTTGCATTTTCCTGACAGCTAATGATGTTGAGCATCTTTTCATGTGCTTATTGGTCATTTGTATAGCTTTTTTGGCAAAATGTCTACTCAAATCCTTTGTGCATTTTTAAATTGGGTTGTCTTTTTATTGTTGAGTTGTGAGTGTTCTTTATATATTCTGAGATAAGTCCCTTATCAGATATAGGCATACCACAGTTTATTGTGCTTCACTTTCCTGCATTTCACAGGTGTTGCATTTTTTACAAATTAAAGGCAAGACCGTCTACCAGCAAAAAGATTACGACTCTCTTCATTGCGATACTCACTTTATTGCAGTGGTCTGGAACCGAACCTGCAATATTTCTGAGCTATGCCTGCATATGATTTGAAAATATTTTCTCCCATTTCATGGATTGTCATTTCAATCTTTAATGGTATTGTTTGCCCCACAAAAACTTTTAATTTTAATGAACTCTAGTTTTTCTGTTTTTTTGTCACTTGTGCTTTTGTTGTTATATTTGTTTTGCCTGTTTTTAAACTTGGAATAGGTGGAATAATACTCTATTTTTTTCACTTATAATGTTGGAATCTTTGATTAAGATGGGGTTTCTCCTGGTGTATGGATATGTAGCCAAATAATTTTTTTCTAGGAAAAAACTTCTGCATAAACATTATTTAATTATTATTTTGTTTCAACTATAAAAGGCTCCCTTTTCCTTACTGATTTGAGAAAATATTTGTAACACACCTTCTATTTTTGATTGTATATTTTAGAACTTTCTGTTTTGTTTCATTGGTCTGTCCATTCACAAACTCTGTTGGTTAAGACTTTACAAAAGCAGGTATCCTCACACATTATGGGTGGGTGTGTAAATCATTACATCCTATATGTGGGGAGATTGGCTAATATCTGCCAATTATAAAAGCATATGCTCTTTGGTCCAGCTATTCTCACTTGTGGGAATATATTCTGTAGATAAAATTGGCACATGAGCATAATGACATGTACATTCATTGAGACATTGAGGACAATGACGAAAGCCTGGAGACAATCCAAATACATATTATTATATAAAATAAGCTATGGTACAACTATAAATGGAATGTGTGGCTGTGAAAAAGCATGAGGAACCCCTCTTTAAACTGATGTGGCTTGATCTTGTAGAGAAATTGTTAAGTTAATAAAGCAATGTGCACAAAGTATGCATAAGTTACACTTCGTATAAAAAGGGAGGGGGTGTGGAGAGGATATATAAGAAAATAGAAGTTATGTAACGTAGTGGTTATTTGGTGGGATTAATACATTTGAGGGCTGTGTGGAAAGTATCCAGCCATGTAATATGAAGAATAGAGGAATTTATGGCTGGATTTTTTCCAGATAAACTTTGCATACATACATGCATGCATACTTAGACACACATATATTTTCTTTTTGAAACATGTGAATATACTTATTACCTGCTAAAAACTAACACTAGCAAACACTGGAAGGAAGAAAAGTGGCATTCTGAATCTAGGAAAACCAACCCAAGGTAGAAGGCATCCTTGTCGATGGCTGTTTGCACAGCTAGTTTCTTTCACTTCTAAAAACTGGGCTGGGCCAGTGGGGATTGGGCTCCCCTGGTTTAAGACTCAACAGGATGGCCAGGAAGAAGCTTCAGAAGAGGCCACCCAAAGGGCCAGGGAGGTCTGGCTGACCTGGTGTTGGAGAAAAACTGTAATGCTCGCAGCCAAACCCTCCCTGAGGATATAACTTGTAAGATAATGGGCTCCTAACTTTGTACCAACTTCCTGAAGCTTCCCTGATGCTGGATGGCCCAGGCTTGGCCCTGGGAAGGGGAAAGTGTTGGACTGTGATAGCATAAGAGTTTGTCTTCCCTCTGTCAGGGGAAAAGACTAATTTACCAGGACACCTAATACTTTGAGAAGGGCAAGAACTGATTTGATGGTCACCTCCCTGTATTCCAATCCTGGAACAGGAAAGGGGAATGTCCCCCTAAAAAAGTGTGAGAGCACAGAAGGTGTCTGCAAAAAATGGGACAGAATCCTTGTTCCTTGCTCTATTCTCAAGGAGCACACAGTGTTTTCCTTGACAGTTTCCTGTTCCAAATACACCATTTATACAAAAACAGTAAAATGAACTTGCAAGGTAAATAACCAACTCCCCTGGAGCAGCATCTCATACACCAATCCTAGTGTTGTTAATCTGAGGAAAATTTCAGAGCACACACCTGGACAGCAGTGAGGAGAGGATTTTCTAATTTGTAAACACAGAAAAAGTAAAATGTTAATGTTAAAAATGTGTTATGTGAAAGTGCCATCTTCCTCTTAGAAAGTCAGTTTTCTTCAAAGCTAGGTCTCATTTTATAGCATCTAGAAATAACTTCAAAATAGCGAGCATTTACTGAGGACTTTCTCTGGCAGGCACTGTGCTGAGTTTTAATACTCATATTGACACAGTACTTAGCTGTAGTTTGAAAAGAATTTGAAAAAAACTATTAAAGACATTAAAGAAAATTATAGACAAAATTTCTCATGAATATAGATGCAAAGATCCTTAAAAAAGAGCAGCAAATTGAATCCAACTACAAATAAAAAAGACCAACATCATCATAATCATGCGGGATCTATTCCAAGAATGCAAAGGTGGTTAAGATTTTGAAAACAATTCTAAGTAATTCACCATATTAACAGAATAAAGGAGAAAAATCATATGATCATCCCAATAGATGCAGGAAAAGTGTTCAACAGGATTTAACATTCCTTTTATGATTGAAAAAAAAAATACCCACAGGAAACTAGGAATATAGGATAATTCGACCCTCTGATAAAAGGCATCTACTGAAATATCTGCAGATAACAGCATATTTTATTATTAAAGACTAAGTGATTTCTTCCTCTTCCTAAGATTGGGAAAAGGCAGGGATGCTCATTTCACCATTTTTAGTCAATGTTGTATTAGAAGTCCTAACCAGTGAAAAAAGGCAGGAAAAGAAAAAGGCATACATTATCGGAAAGTAGGAAGTACAACTGTGTCTGTTAGCAGATGACGTGATTACTACATTTAAATTTATTCTTAGAAATCTAAAACAACCAGTAAAACTATAAGTGAATTCAATAAGGGTATAGGATACTAAGTCAATGTATAAAATCAATTATATTTCTCTATCATAGCAGTAAATAACTGGAAAATGAAACAGTTTCATTTATAATAACATAAAAACCATGAAATATTTAGAAATAAATTTAACAAAAGATGTAGAAGCCCTCTGTGTTGAAAATTATAATATAAATTTAAAAAAGATTCAAATAAATGTACTGGTGTACTGTATTTGCAGATTGTAAGACTTAAGGTTGTTAAGATCTTCATTCTCTATAAACTTATCTATGAGTTCTTTTATAGAAATTAACAGGCTAATTGCCAAAGCAATACTACATAAAAAGAATAAGGCTGGTGGCATTACACTTCCTGACTTCTATTTATATTACAAAGCATCAATAGTCAAAACAGCTTGGTACTGGCAGAAGAACAGAAATAGAGACCAATGGAATAGAACTGAAAACCCAGAAATAAACCCACAAATATATGGACAAATAATTTTTGATAAAGGAGCA